>JAQGCC010002313.1:0-18948 GCA_034698905.1 Xestoiulus laeticollis | reverse complement strand
TATAATATAAATTCATTTTATTACAAACAGTATAAAAAACATACCTCTGAAATAGCATATAATCATTCAATTCTTCCCTACAATTCCATTCATGTTGTTTTTTCTTTGCACCTCCTTTGCCGTTTTTGGCCATTGGTGGCGCTGTTGTCATCCAGGAGAAATTTGGACGTAAAAATGGCGGAGCTGTGAGTCCAGTTACAGTATATAGTCCATGGTGATACACCGAGATGCTTGACGCCATTTTGAATTAGGACTGGGCAATCAAATCTTCGTCGAAATAGAATTGTGTAATTTCTTATTAAGTTATGTCATTGGCGAATTTTTTGGGAAAGATCACCTTTGTTTTTGCAAACGAAAAATCTATTAACCAAATATGCTATATACATATTTTTAACTTTTTTTTCTTCAAAATGTCGTGTACGTACCTCATTAAAATTTACCTTAGTTAATTTTCTTAGAACTTTCATAATGTGCACTAATCATTAAGCATAGTTTTCAACAACAAAATTCCTATAAAACTTGTCATTTTGTATTAATATTTAAAAAGTAAAAAAGTGTAATCAATTGTGGCAAACTAAAATAAAGACCAAGAAATACATGAATACCTGCCATATTAATTTTTTTAACACAAGATTTAATAATTTTTAAAAATGGGCGAACACAAAATCATTTGTTTAGAAAAACGACAAATTTAATCTTTTTAGTATAATCTAATCACTATAATCAAGGAGTTAGTTTTGCGTGCACGCATTTTTATTACAATGTCCAATCTTATGTCCGGAAAAATTAACATGGTGTAATTAAACCTTATAAATAGAATATTATTGAATTATGTTCGCTGTAACAGGTAAAAAGAAATACTGTCTTAAAAAAGAAATACTCGGAAATAAACCATATCTTTGATAGTGCTTTGACGAAATTCTAATTAAGTATAGTCTTGTGATTCTTTACTTGAATTTCGTCAAAAGAGCTCCCATCTTCCACGAATTTCTGCACTTCACTAAAACTCTCCATTTTGAGATAAAATCTGGCACAGTTGAAGTGGTGCTACAACTGGACTGGATATTGCACTAAACGACTACTGCAAATGGAGTTTGAGCGGCTGTGCTCGACTTTTATAGGGGCCGGCAACAAAGGGGTATCAAAGGTGAAGTCCTGGTTAGCTGACGTCCATATAGGTCACTATAGGTCAATTAAGACGGTAGACCAAAGATTGTTATCACGTCCTGCATATAAATGCTAGCTGATCATGTCCCAAATGAGTGGGATTAAACCTTTTGAGTCCTTTTGGTGTCACTTTACAAGAGCCACTAAAATGGGAAAAGAAATCTTTGGACTGCATTATTTTGAAAATTTAATGTGCTGGAAACGTGTTTCTGTTTAGAATAGCAAAAATTAGCAATGGACAAGGTCTGCAACTCTGCATTACAAAAAAGCGCATGCGTGAGTAGGTAGCGCCACGTAGTGGCAACTGGCAAATAATAATTGAAAACTTTTAGGGGAGAGAAGGTTGCAGCAACAAGCAATGAATATGGCTTCTTCATTAATATTTCAAAAAGTTACTACATGTATTTTAAAATTTTGAAAAAATTCACAAAATTATTTTGTACCATTATCTTAGACCTCCCAAAGTTTTATTTTGGTATCATGATTAGATCGCTAGATATTATTAATTAAAGATTTATTTCTAATGTGATTCTGGGTTAAAATTGCGTTTCTATCCCCTACAAAAATTGCAACTTACTATCACAAGGGGGCGCTGCACGTAACGCAGACCTTGTCCATTCTACAAAATTAGCATTGAAGTTATTATAGGAGTCTCGACTAGTATAAAAGTCTCAAGATTCAACGTGGGTGAAAATATTTTCGTAATTTCGATAAAATTATTAAATTGTACTGAACATATTAAGGCTGAATTAAACAACCCCTTTCCTATGGATAAATTTTTCAGCACATTTTTTAAATCAAATTCTGGGGGAAAAAATTGGTAAAAATACTGTTTTCATAGATCTAGTGCACAGAGACCATGTTTTTTTTTATTAAAATGGCCCTTAAATTTTAAAATTAATAAATAAGAATAATTTTTAAATTTCACGGGAATCTCACGTGGCGTCTTTGATGCGACATGGTGTCAGCTATATATACATATGTTTTTCGGAATTTGAATTTTGTTACGAGATCAACAAATTAAATATACCAGTTAAGTTGTGTATTTTAATTTTAAAGCATGAATTATTTATCTAGCTAGGGCACAGATACATTTATATTAATGTCTCTTTAATAAATTTTAGAAACGCGACGATAAATTCCAAGTAGCTGACACTAGGTGGCAGCAAGACCATGCAAAACACCCGCGAAATTTTTTTTAAAAAATGTAATTCATTAACTTAAAAATATCCAGACATTTTCATAAAAAACATGGTCTCTGGGCGCTATAGAACTATGAAAAAAGAATTTTTACCATTTTTTCTTTTCCCCGTCCCCCCCCCTCCTGCCAGAATTTTAATTAGATAAGACCCTGGGCTCGTCAAGAAATTTCCCTATAGGAAAGGGGGTATTTAGTTCAGTCTTAAGGCCCCTTCACACTTTTTTAATACGAATCAAATTATAAAATGTCTTTGTAATTTTTTAATATACCTTATAAGGGCTTCTCAGGCAGCCTCTCGCTAATCCTCTTCTGCCTTTCGATGATCTTGCTATTGAGTTCATCTATCGCCTCCTCCATATCTTTGATCAGGCATTTAGTATTTTCGATAGCAGCAGCTTGATTTTCTATCTGTATTTGAAGAGACTCGTTGATCCTCTCGTAGTCACGGGCAGATTTTTCTTTTGCCTGCATACTGGATGCGATCTGGAATTCAAGTTGCTGGAAGTTGTCATATGCTTTCTCCAAAAGGTACTGCATATGAGCAATGTTTGGATTCTCTCTGGAAGAGTTCTCGCCTTCAAGGAAACTCTGAAATTGGTTTAAACTCTCCATTTAATAAGATAAAAATGTCCCTCTGTTGACGTGGTGCTATAAAGTGGACTGGACAATGTTTACTAAACGACTACTACAAGTTTAATGTACATGTAGTAAGTGGTTGTGTTCGACTTAATGAGTTTCAAAACCATGCATGCAGGGTAATTAGCTGTTGTGTCATGTGGTCCACATTTTCAGAGCCGGATTAGCCCCAGGCCACACTAGGCTGGAAACGCGCGTTTGGCTAACCTCAAACAACGCTTTTAATTAAAAAAGTATTTTCGCACGAGATAGTAATGTGCAAATTTTATAATTCTGGAATTTAAATTAAATTCGATGCCCTGATTGAGGCTAGCCAAACGCGCGTTTCTGGCCTAGTGTGGCCTGGGGCTTATATGTTGCCGCAGCCTCGGGGCCCATAGGTAATTGCCGAATTTCCTAATTGGTAATCGCCGAATTTCTTAATTGGTAATCCGGCATTGGGTCAGAGAGGACCGAAAATTTTTATCGCGTCTACAAATGAATGGAAGTTTACCGCATGACCATATATGCACATATGTCTATAGCATAAAATTCTCAAACTTTATATATACTGTATAGTAGGTGAAAACATTTTCATAGAATTTCGATAAAATGTGTATACTTATTATATAACGTTTTTTTAATGATTTATGGACAGGTTAATTGACTAAGCACGAGTATGGAATCACAATTATAAAACAACATTCTTCATTTTATTGATTTTTATGCCGGTACTCTTTAGAATTTTAATTTTTATTATAGATTTGAGAAAAAAAAACTTTCTTCCTCATATACTGAATATGTTTAGTTAATGATTTTTATGTTTTAAAATTGCATTTTTTTTTTAAATTGAGTAATTCTTGAATTTTCTGTAAAGTTAATCCAAAATGCTATATAGCTTCCAAAAAGACCACAAAAAATGACCTAATCACGTAAGTTTTTTCTTTGCAATATATTGTATTAATTAATGCATTTAAGACGTCATGGTTATCAAAATAACTTTTTTGCTCAATAAAATCTGTGCACTTTATATATACACAAAAACGATAATTAAAAATGTATGGGTCCATCTTTAATTTTTCGAATGTTTAACAAATAAAAAAAATGTGAGCAGTACATAACGTCAACAATATTCAATCAAACAACAGAAAATAGTTTATTCTGACTTAATAAGAAGGAAGGGTATAATACAAGTTATAATTGTAATTTTAGATACGTGTCCAATTCTTTTATCTTATATCGTCTTAATATTTAGTTTATTCAAATAACCTGGCAGATGAAAATTCCCATCAAGCAAATTTAATATACTGTCTGTAATTTTTAGAAAAAATCAAAACACCATCTACGCAAATGATTATTTTTTAGCAGAATCTCGGAAACACGTGCTCGTTTTTTTTAGCATACTCGACTTTCGAAGTATGACCTTTCCCTCCATGGCTATTGTTAACATTTAGCCTAATTTTACTAGAAGGATTAGTTTCATCATTAGAATCACTGGCCCCATCTTTGAGATATGAATCATGCACCAGCACGGGACTTGGGTCCTTGCTGACCTACATTTATATGGGCATCCGCATTCTCGAATAGACCTTTGAAGCCCCATTGTTGTTTCCCCTATAAAAGTAGAAGTCAACCGCCTCCAAAATTTCATTAGATTTGCCACAGTCGTTTAGTGAACAGTACAAAGACAAGTCCAGCTCCACGTGAACAGAAAGCAAACAGAAAAAAAAATGGATCCAAAGAATATTCAAAAAGAAGTTCAAAAAGTCTTGGAATGCAAGGAACATATTCCGGAAGAACTTGTTCAGCTGGAGAAGAAGCATCCTGTCATGGCTAACCTTTTGGAGAAAATCGTATCCATTCGTCAAGCCAAAGAAAAATCTGCCCTAATCTACGAAAGGGTCATCGACTCTCTTCACGTCCAGATGGACAGTCAGAAGGCCAGTTTGGAAGATAGTCAGCGCAAAATCAGAGATCTTGAGGAGACGGTAGAAGGTCTCAAAAGCCATATTGAGAGACAGAAGAGGATAATCGAGGGGCTGCCAGAGAAGCCCATAAGTTCGATCAAAGCAGCTCTCAGTCTGAAAAGACGGGACAGTTTCGTGAAGGAAGACAAGACCTCTGAAGCAAGTGTCAGCAAATTAAGCATCGTTCGACCAGTCTTCTCCACCAAAACGACAGTGCAGAAACGGGAATCTAAAGTCGGCGTTTCACCAAGTTCTTCAGACTCTACATCATCGGCTGCTGACAATACCATCTCTTTACAGAAGCCAATGAGATGCACGACTCCTATAAAACGAGAATCTAAATTCATTGTCTCACCAAGTCCATCAGACTTTGCATCATTGGCTGCTGTTAAGACCACTTCTTTACAGAAACCATTGAGAAGCACGACTTCTATGAGGGCTTCACCGAGTGTCCAGCGTATTTTCATGATGGACATCTCCGCCATCGTCATCGATTGCATCCAACAGTTTTCTGCGAGAGCGTTCCAGAATTTCAGGGACTTTATCGTCGATTACGTGGAGCAACAAGGATTCAACGAAAAGACAGAGAAGTCCTACCTCTGCAGACTGCTCACCGTCAAGCACTTTTCCCAACTTCGCGATTTGAATGAGAAGTTTCCTGTAAGAGAGAATTTCCAACGCACCACCATGTACAAGGTTGGAAAAGCTGCTCAATACCTGAAGGAAAGGACCATTGGCAACGGTCTTGCCAAACGCTACCATGACATCACTGAGCCGGATTTCTTCAACAACTACGAAATTCAGGAGGATGAACATTTGCTCGCCGAATACGCCGGTTTGAGAAAGTTGTGGTAAATTTTGTACTTGAATGACTTTATACCAGCAGATGTATCATGAAACCCATGAGAATTTTGTAAGCTTGTGAAATTTGTTTGTGGAGCGTCCATAAACCTTGTGGATACTTTTTCAGGGAAATTTAATCCCCTCACCCCTATGTGGACACTTGTGGATTTTCAACAACCTTCTCTGGTCCACGTGGATTGATATTTTTTCGTCATTTTCTGTTATTTTTGCTTTTTTCTGCTCGAAAAATGACGTCATTTTTTCAGCCAAAAAATCATTTCATTTCATATCGTTTTTGTCTTCCAAGAAATTTTAGTACACAAGCCAAAATTTTTTTTTTAAATTAAAAATTTTGTATTGATCCAATATGGAGAAATGCTGCATAAAAATCTAAAATCCATCAATTTTGAAGTGTTTATTGATATGCTCATTAAATTGCTCATTGCAATTAGTTAAGCCTTCGACCACACGCACGCTGTTGAAAATTGGTTTACAATGTAAATTTTGTATGGAACTCCAGAAACTGTATGAAATTTGTTTTATTCTTTCGTGTAAAATAAACTATGTAGAAAAGTTAGAAAATGTCTTACACGTCATATGATAGTTTTAAGCATTAAGTTGATCATGAACGGATCCGAATTAAGTGACGGAGGCCGAAAGGAGCTTCCACCACTACACATTAAGCCGAATTTGGCTTTTAACAAGCTAATAATTTGCAAATTTAGCACAACTATCACTGCCTAAATATCGACGGTCACAATATAAAACCTGCAGTTAAATATACATATAGCTGGCGTTAATAACGTACATGCATCCTATTACAGTCAGCATGCAAACAAATGCCATTTGGTAGGTGGAATTCCCATTAATGGAGACCAAATTGATTAAGGTTAACCTAACAGGTGAAACTGTTTTATATGGTGTACAGAGAATTTGTATGATGGAAATGTGTTTCACAAGAACCAGCAATCAAAACTAATGTCAAATGCACTGCTCAAAAAAATAGAGGGTAATTCAAAATTTTGCAAAAATTTAAGGAGATTGTGAGTAGGGGAAATATTAAGAAGGACACCAATATTGAAAAACGACAACTGTAAACATTCTACAACTTACTAGAGATTTTGTTCCCTTAAGGCTTGTTTAAGGCTAAACTAAACATTCCCTTTTCAAAGGGGAACATTTCTTCACGAGCCTAGCGCCTTTTCTAGTTATTTTTACTAGAAGTTTTACCAATTTTTTTCCCCAGAATTTCTGGGAAAAAAATTGGTAAAAATTCTGTTTTCATAGATGTGGTGAACAGCGACAATGTTTTTTTTATGAAAATATCTGGTTATTTTTAAAATTAATAGATAAGAATTTTGTTTAAATTTCGCGGGTGTTTTGTATGGCCTTGCTGCCACCTGGTGTCCAATACCAGCAAATGATCATCGCGTTAATTTGAAAATTTATTGATTACATGTTTAATATTAAAGAGACGTTAATATAAATGTATCTGTGCCTAGCTGGATAAATTATTCATGTTATAAAATTAAAATACACACCAATAACTGATATATATGTAATTAATTAGCTAACCTCGGAACAAAATTTAAATTCCGAAAAATGCCTGTAGCTGACACCAGGTGGCATCAAAGACTTAGCCACGTGAGACGCCCGCGAAATTTAAAATTTATTCTTATTTTAAATTTAAAAATTAAGGGACATTTTCATAAAAAGCATGGTTTCTGTGTACTAGATCTATGAAAACAGTATTTTTACCAATTTTTTTTCCACAATTTTAATTAGAAAATGTGCTGGGCACTTCAAGAAATTTCCCCATAGTAAAGGTGATTCAGTTATTTTGAGTCATACTATGCCCCTGGCAATCTGCTAGGGCGAAACAAAAGGTTTCGGATAAACCAAAACAATTAAGGCTAAACTAAACATCCCCTTTCCTATGAGGAAATTTATTGAAGTGCCCAACACATTTTCTAATTAATATTCTGGATTAAAAATACTGTTTTCGTAGATCTAGTACACAGAGACCATGCTTTCTTATGAAAAGGGGCATTATTCGCGGGCATCTCACGTGGCTAAGTCTTTGATACCACCTGGTGTCAACTACAGGCATTTTTTGGAATTTAAATTTTGTTAGGCTGGCTCACTAGAGACTGGCTCTAGCTTAAAATACTGGAGTGCCAGGAGTGGCAAGACAGAGGAGTGCCCACTGTGCAAGGCTCCAGTTGAGGATATTGAACATGTCCTTAAAGTATGCCCGGCATTTGGCCCTGTACCCTGTTACCTAAAAGATAAATCCATGGTTGAAATCCTTGGCTTCAGTAACAGAGAGGAATTTCTCATCAACCTGCCCACACTGAAGACCAGACTAGGGACATGGTCTAAGGAGCGCCGAATGGCGGACACCTTGTTAACGCGCGTTTGGATAGCCTCAAACAAAGCTTTTAATTAAAAAATAATTTTTGCACGAGATATTTATGTTCAAATTTTATAATTCTATAATTTAAACTAAATTCGATGCCCTGTTTGAGGCTATCAAAACGCGCGTTTCCAGCCTAGTGTGGCCTGGGGCTAATTAAGCCTTGTTTGAGGCTAGCCAAACCCGCGTTTCCAGCCTATAGTGTGGCCGGGGGCTAATATTTTTGGAATCCTTAGGACCTAAGGATTCCAAAAATATAAGTCCCATATATTTCAGCTGCATCCACGATTCTAAACTTGTCCCCTCCCCTACATTTTTTAGCAGTGTATTCGGGCGAGCGGAGTTTTCCTTGTGGGGAAATTTCCTGGCACAGTTACAAAACAGGCGCGAAACCGTTTCCAATTCGCCCAATTCAAAATGGCGTCCAATCGGCCCTGCAAGTGACCAAAAGGCGTGTCCCAACGTGGGTCGCGCGGCTGCGATTGGCCGCCCTAAGCCACGTGATATCCAGCGAAGAAAATGGTTGCCACCCCAACGAATGGAGCCGCCATTTTGATATCTGCCAAGATGGCGTCTTCGGATGTTGTTACTGAAATCGAAATTCATCCCGAAATTCAGGAGGTCGAGATCGACTCCATACCCGTGGACATGCCGATCGAGACGGTGGAGACGACGGTGGACGGCATGGAGGGTCAACCCATGATAGCTCTGCAACCGTTGCCTGATCACGGCCAGGACGAGATTATTCTCCAGACGCAAGAAGAAATTGTTGGAAGCGCAGAGGCACTCGCGGGCTACGAGATCTCTGTTCCGACCACCGGAGTCCTCATCGAAACCAGCCCCGGCACGTCTGGAAAACGTGGCCGGAGAGGCAAGAAAGGTGGAAAAGGTGGCAAAAGCGTACAAATCTCTAGCAATGACTTGACTTTCGAGATGGATCGCAACACGCGCAAGTGGGAACAAAAACAAGTTCAAATCAAGACGTTGGAAGGCGAGTTCTCTGTCACGATGTGGGCCTCTGGAACGGACGATGGTAAGATAGTTCTACTCCTGTCAACTCTGTTTTTCAAACCCTCGATTCCCTGCCTTGCCTTCCGTGACTTCCAACAGCCTAAAAACAGTCCAATTCCACACGCTGGAAACACGTTTGGAAACAGTTCAAATGTTGTTGTCGCGTTGCGTCCTTCCTCTCGTTTGTACACACTGTTAGGCTTAAGCCCCGTGTCTTCCAAGCCCTGCCAAAACGCGTCCTACCCCGCCATGGTAGCGGTAAAAAGTGTCAATAAAAAGAAGCGCTTGAAACTGTTTTCTAGACTGGTCTGGACGATATTGCGACCGGTCTAGAGACTGGTTCATGGGCGCCGCCATATTTTAGGCAATATGGCCTCTTTTGCACAATGGCGGAGAGTAGCCATTTTGGAGAAGAAGGAGCGAAAACGCTTGGCTGAGTCTGCCAGTTTTTCGTTCGTTCTTCCTTGCAGATGCTGAATTTAGGCGGGTTTCGAACCCCGCTCGGGTTCGGGCTTGGGGACATGATGGCTTGGCCACGCTTTTGTGACGCAGAAAAAAAAAAACTGCGTCGTTAAAATTTGAATTCGCTGTTGCTGGGTCATTGGAAAAACGAAAGAAAAATGGCCTTGGAGTTAGGCCTATTTGTATCGGGTATTTGTGGAGTTGCAGTGCCGGGGTATAACCTGCACGCTTGCGGGAGGGGAATTTTTTTGCTAACCCTATTCGGAGATTTAAATTTGTTTAATAACCAGGATGAAAATTACCTTATTCGGAATCTGTTTTTGTTTGCCAACCCCCCACCCCCGCTTCCTTTCGTGCGGATCAGAAATTTCCTCACAGGGACAACTCCGCACACATAATCAAACCTAACTTGATCAATCCCAAGCTGGTCATAATTTGGGTATGGGGAGTTTTCCCTGTGCGGAAATATCCGATCACCGTTTTGTGTACATGTCAGTTTATACGAGGTTTATTTCAGTTCTACATGTAGGAAACTTGCGCACAAGGAAAACTCCACCACACCGAATCTAGCCCACGCCTAAGCAAACGAAATTCAAATATTTGGGTGCGCGGAGTTTTCCCTGTGCGCAACTTTCTAATAATCCCCTTTGGTGCATGTTTGCTTAAATTAACAATTGAAGCCCCAGGCCCCACTAGGCTGGAAACGCGCGTTTGGTTAGCCTCAAACAGGGCATCGAATTTAATTTAAATTCTAGAATTATAAAATTGGCACATTAATATCTCGTGCGAAAATTCTTTTTTAATTAAAAGCCTTATTTGAGGCTAGCCAAACGCTCGTTTTCAGCCCAGTGTGGTATGGGACTTGATGGAAAGCTGCGCACAAAGAATACTCCACACTTACTCAGAAACGATCTAACCAAATTCAAACTGGTTATAGGCTATTATTCCGTTATTCGTTTTAGTGCCAAATATTTGGGTGTGTGGAGTTTTCCCGGTGCGCGATTTCTGGTCACCCTTTTGTGCACTTGTGTTTAATGTGGTTTAATTCGGTTCTAGCAAAGTTGCACACAAGGAAAACTCCGCAAATTGGCCATATGATGCCAATTTGTGTGTGCGAAGTTTTCCCTGTGCGCAATTTCTCGTCTTCCTTTTGTGCACGTGGTTTAAATCGGTTCTAGGAATGTTGCGCACAAGAAAAACTACTGTACTCAGACCTGACATATCCTGGTTTATAACCAAAGACACATTACCTGTACATATTTGGGTATGCGGAGTTTTCCCTTTGCGCAATTTTCTGGTCACCATTCAATACTGACACGACAGCTTTTGTTGCTCGGATTGGAATGAAAATGCTTGTAATTGAGACCATGCCACATATTGCAAAAAATAGCTGCATTGAGAAATGTTTACAGTGCAGAAATTAGCTTTATAACCAGTACAGCACACCCATTAACACCATAACAAATGTCAACATGGCAGTCTTTATACTTCAATTCAATTGGTTTCATTGCTACAGTTAAAATTGCGCATTAAGCAGTGTTAGCAAAAGATGCAACCTTGTCACAATAATACATGTAGGCCTATTTACCAGCGAATTAAATCCTACAATTTTTATCTTCCTTAAAAAAAAATAAGTGCTGTGCCACGTCTTGAATCGCCAGATTAAACTGTTTATAAATGGATTAAATTTTATATAAAAAAAATCAACAGTGATAAAACTTATCACCATTGTGGTAATGACAAGAAAAACCTTTTCTACCTGCTTTGAAATCAGCAAAAAAAGGAGAACATGCTAAGGCAAACTATCAACTACATGTAGTTATTAACCAAAACGTGTTGACATAACCCTAAGTTTGATGGAAACGTCGTCTGATTCAGAAATTATTTGTGAATTTAATTTGCGGTTTGCAGAACCAGTTTCTTTCGGACATTTGCAATTTGCAGTTGATTTGACAACTTAGGTCTATAGACCTAAATATGCCGTTCATCATTTTGGGAAAGTGTCTGGCCAGCAAAGAGGTTCTTTCTGAAGCCAATTTGCAGAAACTATGACATTCCATGATTCACCTAGCAAACTACTTAGATGGGATGTCAGTGGTTCAGTTTGAAAGGTGGCGCTCGATTAGAAGCATTTTCCCGTTCCAATCTCTCGTGATATAATCCATTTCGTGTCCTTCCTGTTTGAACCACAGAAATCCCCACGCTATTTCTTGGTTAAGGAGCGCACCAATTAGTGTGAGGTAGTTTATGACCAATTTACAGATGACCAGAGGGACCTTTCAGGTGGAGAGGACACGATCCCTGAGCCCGACCCAGACTACACGGAATACATGACGGGGAAGAAAATACCACCTGGGGGGATTCCTGGAGTGGACCTCAGCGATCCAAAGCAGCTAGCTGAATTTGCAAAGTAAGTGCGCGGGATTGGGCGTCCGTTTTCCCGAAGGTCTCCAGGGTGCGATTTTTCACGCTCACCGATCTGCTCGTTCAATTTCAGACCAATGGTGTTGCCATTTGACCGGATGAAGCCCCGCAAGCAGAGCGACGACGTTGCAAGGACAATTGCCTGTCCTCACAAGGTTTGTGTTTGCTGAGATTGCCTACTCATTTTCCACCAAACATGACATGCATGGCGTGTATATTTGAAAGCACAATTTTAAAATATGAAGTATTCAAGATAAATGGACTATTTTAGGATAGGAGTTTTGTACAGTGTTGTCTAGTAAAACTAATTCTCTTGTCAGATGTAATTTATTTGAAAAGAATGAAAGCAGACATGATATTGAGTTATTTAATGCTTTGGTCGAGATGTTGATTTCGGTTTTCCCATAGAGGCAGATTTTCACTAACCGCCCCGGTTATCGTTTATTTCCGTAGGGATGTTCGAAAATGTTCAGGGACAATTCAGCGATGAGAAAACACCTTCACACTCATGGACCGCGTGTACACGTATGTGCAGAATGTGGGAAAGCCTTCGTCGAAAGCTCCAAACTGAAACGACATCAACTAGTCCATACCGGAGAGAAGCCATTCCAGGTATGGAAACTGCATTCCAATCATTAATTAAAATTTATAAAACTGAACTGGGAAAATATCAGTGAAAGGTATCATTTTTTATTTGAAATCTAAATTTTGTTGCCGAAGAAGTCATTCAAGATAATTGGCAACTCAAAAATCCTGAATCTTCAGGAAATTAAGGTTGCATTTTAGAAAAACATGAAACTGAGGATGTAAAATACAGGGTTCGTACAGGTCCCTCAAAGTCCTTAGACTTTTTTTTTTAATTTTTTTTTTTTTTTTAAACTTTTTAAATCAAAGTGCAGTCAAAGTGCTTGGAAAGTCCTTACTCTTTGAAATTCTGATGATCATATACAAGAGTGGGGGCTTTCAAGAGGTCTGGCCAGCAATAAATTTTAACATTTTTCTCTTGATTTTAAGTGTTTTTATTATATTTCCTACCCCCCGCCTCATTTTTATCTAATAATGTATTTCCCCAGTATTCATTTCATTGGTAAAGCACGAGAATAACAGAAAAATAAAGCAAGATGCTGAGGGAAAAATTGGAAAAACGCTTTAAATTTGGTGAAAATACTCAGAAAAGCACGAGAAAATGTGAAAATTATATTATAATTTATCAGAATAATGTTTGGGGGCCCAGTAAAAAACAATCTTTACTACTAAGAGCCCGGCTTTGGCTCTCTGTGCACCTTTCATCAACACCATTCCTTAAGTGGTCCTTGAATTTTTTTACGATACCCTTGAAAAGTCCTTAAAAAAGTTCTTGCTTTTTGGACGTGAAAACCTGTACGAACCCTGAAAAATATATGGATAGTGTAGAAGAACTAATACAATGTAGTCGTGGCCTATGACAGTGCCAAACTCCAGGAACATTCGATAAAGTTTTTTTCGATAAATTTTTTTACGATACCCTTGAAAAGTCCTTAAAAAGTTCTTGCTTTTTGGACGTGAAAACCTGTACGAACCCTGAAAAATATATGGATAGTGTAGAAGAACTAATACAATGTAGTCGTGGCCTATGACAGTGCCAAACTCCAGGAACATTCGATAAAGTTTTTTTCCCCCTTCAATTTCAGTGCACTTTTGAAGGCTGCGGCAAAAGGTTCTCCCTAGACTTTAACTTACGGACGCACGTAAGGATTCACACAGGCGACAGGCCTTACGTCTGTCCCTTTGATGGCTGCAACAAGAAATTCGCCCAATCCACAAACCTCAAGTCACACATTCTCACACATGCCAAGGCCAAGTAAGAATTCGTGCAAATACTATTTTTACAAAAAAAAAAAAGACAAGTTTGTGGAATGGAATTAGTGATGCCGTTTTAGTGTCAGTTCCGAATGCTTGTGACCCCCTCAAATGTCGCGAGACGCAATCAGGTGACACTCATACCATTTTTGTTCTTCTCTTCACCACCTCTGTTTATCTCAGAAACCAACAGCGGTCATCATCCATGGACACCTCCAAAGTAACATTTGAATTTGAGCAAGAATAGTAGAATTGTTACGATGTCTATGAATATGTCTTTAAAAACGATGTGAGTGGGCCCCGGGCCACCCAATCGGAACAAGTGTCTAAAACGGTGGTTGCAAACCAGTCGAGGATTTGCTACGAGAGTACCAATCCCGGCTGTTTTCAAAAGCTTCTGCAAAACGCCTCCCGCGGGGGATTGCACGAGCGCGGCCGGAAGATTAGGCCTTGGAAGTGCTAACGGGCAAAAGACTGATTCAATGCAAAGGAAAGCATTGCGATTGGAACATTTGACTAGCATGTATACAAGTTTGTAGTTATGTGTAAATTTGTGCTATGACATGTATTTTTTGTTTCAACTTTTTTAGTTACTTCTCAGCACCCTATCCCGGCATTGCAAAGGCACTTAATGTCCATGCCACATCCGATTTATTTTCCTTTTGATTCCGTCACTATTAAATAATTTTCAATTGTCTTCGATAATAAATTTACGGAAATATCCATGTTGTACATGGTTTAAAGCAAAAAAGTTGTTTGACCATACATTCTCATTGGAATGGAATGGAAGAGCCTCCCGTGGCATAAGTCTGGACTTTGCTTGCCGTCAAACAAATAGATTCTGGGAAGTTTGCCTGCACTTATTGTATTAATTAACTGAGAAGTCGAACAAAATTATACTTCTCATTTGCTTCGAATAAATTGAAATTTATTGCCAATGAATCGCTCTTTAATCAAAGTTAGATGCAGTAATTATCAATGAATTACAAATTATACAACACGTTAAATTTGAATCATCTTTTAAATTCAAGAGATTCGCTGCAACTTTGCCTCTCATTTGAAATTCGATAAACTTGAAACCTTGTTGCAATTTCTAATTTAATGTGGATTTACCGAGGAAACGGAATAAACTGTAAATTCAAATGCATAGTAGTTGTTGAACATATTTTTGGGATGCACCTAACTACTTCTGGTAGAATAGCAAAACGAGCAAGTCTTTTTTACGTTGTCTTTTTTCTTACAAGATTTTATGCTAGATTTTCTTCGTTGGTACGAAGAGTAATGCCAAAGTAAATAAAACTTTTTTACTTGTTTGTATTAATGTATCCGTAATATAGTTCAGAAACTTCTCGATATTTTAATTCGTTAATTTGAGATAAAAGAGCATGGGACTGGAGGATTTCATTTGTATTTAATAATGCAACTTCTCATTATATAAACGGTGCTGTTTTCTCGGTCATTAAAACCGAATAAGATAGTCATGCAAACTCAATTTGGTCAAGCCATCTGGAATATATTTCCCAAATTTCTTGGGAGCCTCTTCCACCATTCGTTTTGCCACTCAATCGGAGTTCACGGGAAAAACCGTTTTAATCAATCAATCGGTTTTTGCTCAACCCAAGTAATGTTAGTTAAGGTAGCGTTTTGAGAGCTGCTTTGTAAATTTCGTCTAGAATTATCGACTCATCACTAACAATATGTTGTTCGTTTTTTTTTTATAGTGCGCTGTCTGAATGTTGAATTATTCTAGGTATTTACTAGAAAAGATGATGGGATTCGCATTTGGTAAGGCAATCCTTGCAAAAAAGGAAGAAAGCAAACATGCTAGTCTTCTATTTAATTAAATTTTCTTAAATTACCCAAGGGTTAACACTGGTCAAAAATTGTCTGGAATGGCAAGGAATAGACAGTTCAGAGAAATTCAGATATCTTCAAAGATTGTTCAATAACAAAGTGTTATTGTGTAAATTATGTAATTTTTTGTTTGATAAAGAGTTGGTCAACTGCGTAATTGCTTTAAAGAACATAGCGAAGCAGTGTCTGATAAAACTGCCTTTGACATCAACTCGGTACCGGATTATGTCCGGTTGGCACTGTCTGTTTATGCTAATTAGGAAACATGGATTATCCTTATTGGTTTGAGGGAAGTCATGGAACTGTGCCGTATTTGTCCGTTCACTACCCGGCTGTTATCGAAACCCCTAGCGTGGCCTTAATTTACAGGGTAACAAGAGTTTGAGTGTGTTCTTTTAATCGGCGAAATCACAGCAGTTCTTAATTCGAAATTAAATTTACATATTTTATCCTAGAATATACCCCATTTCTGTTACAGGCATTCAGCAGTGCGTTTACGAATCACCGCTTTTGGAGTATTCGTTTATGGATGCTCTTGTCATGCATATTATTTCAGGATACCTTTCATCGGAATCATATTTTCAAGAAATCTTGTAAAAAAGAAACACTTAATGGAAATAATGAAAGTACTTAAATGAATCGATTTTATCCTTGCAAAAGTCGAAAATTATAAAAAAGATATTTATGAATGAGCCATGAGACCTTGTGAAAATGCAGTGGGTTATTGATATTTTGAAGCAGTTTTATAGTCTTCGTTTATTGAATGTTTTTGTTCAAAGAATTTTCCTTTTTTTGGCTATTTATTGTCTACCATTTTAAACTTGATATACAGAATAGCAAATCCATGTTTATTCCGTAAGAAAGTTTATTTTATTGTTTTTGAGGTGTGAAATCCTTCCAGATTTTGATTTCCACTTTATCAAGAAAATCAGTTGGGTGCTGGCTTCGTCAGCTGATGTTTTATTAATAGAATGTTTTCAAGACGAGTTTTACTGGATTAGACTCAAGAGTGTCGACAACAGAAAACTTGTTTTGCTTTGAATTATTTGTAACGTTTTTAATTGCCTATCTATATCATTAAATGCCATTGTGAGAATAGTTTATTTGTGTTTTCTTGTCAGCACGTGCTACAATCCAATGTGCCAAATTATCATCAGTCATTTTTATCATACTTAACCTTTCGTTTTTAAATTATGGGAATCAGCAGTACGTATTACTTAATAATTTTATTTATAGCAATTGTGGGAATACCCAATGAATTTTTGAAGAAAGACAAATTGATTTAGATAACTTAATTTTGAAAACAAATATGTGCACGTATTTGTACTCCATATTTATAAATTTTTGACACCATTTTCAGAATTTTGTATAGATTTTTAATTTATGAAAAGTTAGTTTACCTTTTAAATTGCAATATTTTAAATTATTTCTACACAAAAATTCTCACCAATATTAACATTTGCAAAGGTAAACAAACAAATTATTATAAGGACTGTAAAAAACTACGCGTTTTTGCTAAAAATATGGAATATTTTTTTTTTGTAAATGCTATTTCATTTGTACATTTTGCGTTGTTTTTATTAATATATCATTTATATGATTTTCCTGATGAAAATAGCATGCATGTACTTTTATTTACAAAGCAGTCATTTTCCAAGAAAATTTGAAGAAAAATTCGAAAGTTCAGTACACTACTGCTTTTTAAATTTACATATAAAACAATTTTTTAAAATTAAAATACAGTTTCAGAAACATATAGTAAAGAAATTATATCACATACTTCATGTAACTAACTTTTACTTTGCTTGGAACATTTGTATACTAAATAATAGCCACTATTTACAAGTTGGAAGACTGAAACTTTCTACAAGTTTTTTCAGATGCTTACTACACCAGCTTTTTTGTTGGAAAATAACACATTCGTCCAGTATTGTCTTTTAGATTACAAATAAACAAATGCAACGTTGTTATTAAAAATACATTTTTATCATATTTCTAGTGAGCCACGTATATCCGAAAATCAAGCATGTTTATTGAGAAATGTTGGGAAGAATATATGTTTGGAAACTAATGATGAATATCAAGATAAATTGATATGTTGTCTGATACTGTTTATAAATTTTTTTACAAACTCTACAACCTTGATCCTGATCACGGGTAAGCACTTGTTAACGTCATGGTCTGTACCGTGCGCATTAACCAGTCAATTAAATGTCAATCATGATATACATGAATTACACTCAAAAAATTAAATAGAATTAGGCTGCTGAAGGTTTGATTCACTTGATTGATTTTTAATTAAATGATAAGCTGTTATATTCCAAGTTAATTTTCGAGTACTGTATAACGTATACATGTAGTATTCTTAATTTAGCCATATGCAATTTTGAATACAATTACAATTTTTGAAGAATTTTTTTTAAATAGGTATTTCTGCTAGCCACGAATTTATAATGCAAAAAAAAGACATAAAAAGCATAAAAAGCCATCCCTGGGCGAAATAAATATACTGATATCAGTAATCAGTTTTATACTGATAATTGGGACACTGATATCAGTATGATATTATACTGGTGTCAGTCAAACAGTTCAGATTTATCAGAGTAGTATAATGATGAAACTATAATTTACACTGATATTGGTATGGGGTATACTGGCATCAGTTAAACATTGTCTACTGATGTCACTATGGTGTACTGATACTTGTATGATTAACTAATATCAGTATGTCTATACTGATGTAAGTCAAGCTCATACTGATATGTCACTATTCTGTACTGATACCAATATAGCTCAGACTGTTATCAGTTTATGTGTACTAATACACATGTAACTATAAAATTTACTGATATCAGTATATACTCCCTTAAGTTATCAGTATATTTATTTCGACGAGAGATATTCTATTCGCATTTTAATAGCCTCTCACGTACATGTATTTACCCTGTTACTCCAAACATTTAACAATAATGAAGATGCTATTTTAGCATTTTCATTTCTAGAAAACCCTAAACGTAAAAACTATTATTATCGTACATATTAAGGGTACTCAGACAACCGAGCATATTTTTGAAGAATGAAACGGTTCCTCAAAAATTTTTATTTTTCGAATTGCACCTAGACCACGTGACATTTTTCTGAATCCTGAT
>JAQGCC010002312.1:0-18952 GCA_034698905.1 Xestoiulus laeticollis | reverse complement strand
TTTGTGTTCCAAGACAAAATAGTGTTCCAAATTTGCTGTTTTTGTGTTCTAATTTCCAAAAAGTGATTTACAGTGTGACAACCGATGGAAGGTAAAGAAAAGATTCAAATTTCTAGAGACTGCAGGACGAGTTTTGCGGAAAGTTAGCGGCTTACGGATACTGTTTCGCATGTAGTTAAGAACAGCGGTGTCGAAATATGGATCAAAATCCGGATACAAAGATTGCTCCAGAAATAAAATTTTAAACTTCACTGACTTTGCCAGTTTTTAAAACAATTTTCCTGGCCATCCTGAAGACAATTTCACGCCGGACAAGGTTTGAGGAAAGTTAGCGTCTTTCGGCTATACTGTTTCGCATATGGTTATAATATTGCCGGTGCTATATTTATTGCCCAAATATGGATCCTGACAAGACTCCCTAATTTTAAATTCCCTGTCTTTTTCAGTATTTAAAATATATTACCCTGAGCATCATGAAGACAAATTCATGCAGGCCATGTTTTGCGGGAAATTAGCTTCTTTCGGCTACACGGTTCCACTAGTGCTGGTGCTATATTTGTGTCCAAATATGGATCCTGACAAGATTCCGAATTTTCAACTTCCATGGCTTTTCAAGTTTTTAAAATATATTTCCTTGGCCATCATGAAGACATCTTCATGCCGGACAAGCTTAGCGGGAAGTTAGCTTCTTTCGGCTACACGGTTCCACTAGTGCTGGTGCTATATTTGTGTCCAAATATGGATCCTGACAAGATTCCGAATTTTCAACTTCCATGGCTTTTCAAGTTTTTAAAATATATTTCCTTGGCCATCATAAAGACATCTTCATGCCGGACAAGCTTAGCGGGAAGTTAGCGTCTTTCGGCTACACGGCTCCAATAGTGCTGGTGCTATATTTGTGTCCAAATATGGATCCTGACAAGACTCAAAATTTTAAATTCCCTGTCTTTTCCAGTTTTAAAATATATTACCCTGACCATCATGAAGACATCTTCATGCAGGCCAAGCTTAGCGGGAAGTTAGCGTGTTTCGGCTACACAGTTCCAATAGTGCTGGTGCTATATTTGTGTCCAAATATGGATCCTGACAAGACTCCAAATTTTAATTTCCCTGTCTTTTCCAGTATTTGAAATATATTTCCCTGCCAATCATGAAGACATCTTCATGCAGGGCAACTTTTGCGGATAGTTAGCGGCTTTCGGCTAGGTTAAAATAGTGTTAGTGCAATTTCCAAATATCGATCCTGACAAAATTCCCCAAAAATCTACTGATGATGATCCAATTACGAATCTTAGTAAATTGTTCAAGTACTTACCATTCTCGTCCCTCTTTCTTTTGCTGATGTTTCCATTAGGATCTGCATTCGGAATTCCTAAAATACCGTTGATGGAATAAGAGGGTCTGTGTAGTGAGGGCGGTGTTCCTTCATGGGCAGGAGGGGCATGGGCTATCACTGACGTAGTATTGGACACTAAATTGCCCGTCGGACTAGTACCATTATTATGCTGAGAATGCTGATGATGATGCTTTGCTTTCTCAGCTGCTTTGTTCCGAACGATCCTAAAAATGATAAAAAAAAAAGAAATTGTGACCACAGTTTGCCAACAAAATCTTCAAAATGACAATTTGGATGTAATCTAGATTATCTCTCCCAGTAGTAAGGAAATTGAGGAAAAGGAGTCCACAAGGATGCTGTCGAGTGACGTTAAAGGGGTCCCTACTGACCCATGGTCGTGATGAATCTTTTCCCCCAGCACAGTCCCTATTTTATTACACCACTTAATACCCTCTTCAGTTTTCCAGTTTCCAAAACACAAGGCACGAATTAAATGTTTACCAATCAATCGAGATGCCATATAACAGAGTTGCCGATCATGATGTTGGTAGAAATTAGTTCCCTGTACACTAGACTTATCTAAACAGAATTGATCAACGGAGTCCAATTATAAAAATCCACATTTTGCATTTTGAAGAGGTCTCAAAAAAAAAAAAAAAAAAAAGCAGCCCACAATGAGCAGATGTTCATTTTGAACGAAAGTTAATCAGGGGAGGCGAGATTAACGACGCATTCAGGGTACTTTGAGGACGCGTCCGTGCTAAAGAGGGAATCTAGCATTGTGCCAATTTAGTCACGATTGCATGATTCCATCAGGATATTCAAGTTCAATTAACCCACTGATGACAACCTTGTCCTGGAAAACTCCAGAAAGCCATGGACCTATAATTTGGAAAACTATGGGTTGCACCATGCTAAAAAATCTTCTGTAATCTCTTCAGGCATAGCTGCTAAAAAGTGTCTTAGTCTTGAATTGTCTTCAGACTCAATTGCTAAAATGTGTCTTTAGGTTTAATAGCTAAAAAGTGTCTTAATAATGAAGTGTCTTCAGCTATGATAGTTTAAAAGTGTCTTCAGGTATGAAAGCTTAAAAGTGTCATAGTCATCAGTTATTGTTGCTAAGAAGTGTCTTTAGCTACAGTTGCTAAAAAGTGTCTTAATAATGAAGTGTCTTCAGGTATGATAGCTTAAAAGGGTCTTAGTCTTTAGTTACTGTTGCTAAAAAGTGTCTTCAGGTATGATAGCTTAAAAGTGTCTTAGTCTTCAGTTATTGTACGTTGCTAAGAAGTGTCTTTAGGTACAGTTGCTAAAAAGTGTCTAATAATGAAGTGTCTTCAGGTATGATAGCTTAAAAGTGTCTTAGTCTTCAGTTATTGTTGCTAAAAAGTGTCTTAAGGTATAATAGCTTAAAAGTGTCTTAGTCTTCAGTTATTGTTGCTAAAAAGTGTCTTAAGGTAAGTTGCTAAAAAGCGTCTTCAGGTATTGTTACCAAAAAGGGTCTTCAGATACAGTTGCCAAAAAAGTGTCTTCTGGTATAGTGGCCAAGAAGTGTCTCCAGGTATTGTTGCTAAAAGTGTCTTAGTCATAAAGTGTCTTCTGGTATAGTGGCCAAGAAGTGTCTCCAGGTATTGTTGCTAAAAGTGTCTTAGTCATGAAGTGTCTTCAAGTAGTTACTAAAATGTGTCTTAAACATGTAGTGTCTTCAAGTAGTTATTAAAAAGTGTCTTAGTCATGAAGTGTCTTCAAGTAGTTACTAAAAAGTGTCTTAATCATGAAGTGTCTACAGGTATACTAGCTAAAACGTGTCCTAGTCATGTAATTTATGCAGGTATAGTTGCTAAATATATAGTAACTGAGTCTTAAAGTGTCCTAAGGAATAATTGCTAAAGCGTCTTTAGTCTTAAACTCTGGGCACAAATATTGGAATGTTACAAAAGTACAATTCAAGCACATTTCCTGACTTCCCATGTCACAGACTGTAGCCACTAGCATAAGACACGTCCTAATCACCTCGTGTTGCCCTAACTTAAGGTTACCAAATGTCGGCATGGCTTATTGGGAAAAAACTCCCAGCTCTGGTCAAGCGTGCATATATAAATAGGGTGCTTGAAAAAAAAAAAAAAAAAAAAAAAAAAAACCGAGGATGAATAGTTAGTTAAAATGAAGAAGAAAAATTATTCGCCATAATAACCAATAGCGGTTTCGTGTGATGCAAACAGAAGGTCCAAAAAGAAAGTTGCCTTTCTGTCAAGCCACAGTCATACTTCATGTTGATGAAAGACAATTTTGGGAGCTTCTTTTCTGTTGGCGCACATATGGTCCACTTTGTGCTCCAAAGAGCCGACAAAAAGGGCAGGCAATATATATTAAGTGGGACGTGCAAAATGCGCACATGTAGTGCGTAAAAAAACATTCCACAAAAAAAAAACACCCTGCACAACTATTCAATGGCAAGTTATTAAAACGTGATTTTTTCTCGATGACAGCCATGTTGGCACCACAGAGGGGGTGTTGCCAGAAAAAAAAATAAGTGTCTTAGTCTTAAACTGTCTTACACTTAAATTGTCTATTGGCAGTTGCTAAAAGTGTCTTAGTCACGTGTCTGCAGATATACATTAGTTGCTAACAAATATTTTTGACATAATTGCTAAAAAGTGTCTTAGTCATGAAGTGTCTTCACGTATAGTTTCTAAAAAAGTGTCTTCATGTATAGTTGCTAAAAAAGTGTCTTAGTGTATAGTTGCTAAAAAAGTGTCTTCAGCCATAATTGCTAAAAAGTGTCTTCAGGCATAATTGCTAAAACGTGTCTTAGCCATGTAGTGTCTTCATGTATAGTTGCTAAAAAAGTGTCTTCAGCCATAATTGCTAAAAAGTGTCTTAATCATGGAGTGTCTTCAGACATAATTGCTAAAACGTGTCTTAGCCATGGAGTGTCTTCATGTATAGTTGCTAAAAAAATGTTTTCAGACATAATTGCTAAAAAGTATCTTAGTCTCATACTGTCTTCTTACATTGCTAAAAAGTGCCTAAGTCATTAAGTGTCTTTTTGAAGAGTTGCAAAAAAGTGTATTCAGACATAATTGCTAAAAAGTGTCTTAGCTATGAAATGTTTCAAGGTATAGTTGCTAAAAGTGTCTTCTGACATTTCTAAAAAGTGTCTTCTGACATTTCTAAAAAGTGTCTTTAGTCTTAAACTTCTTATGACATCATTGCTAAAATGTGCTTAAGTCTTGTAATCTATTCAGGTATAGCTGCTAAAAAGTGTCTTACACTTAAATTGTCTACAGGCAGAGTTTCTTAAAGTGTCTTAGTCACGTGTCTGCAGATATTAGTTGCTAACAAATATTTTTGACATAATTGCTAAAAAGTGTCTTACTCTTAAATTATCAACAGGCAGAGTTGCTAAAAGTGTCTTAGTCATGAAGTGTTTTCATGTATGGTTGCTAAAAAAAGTGTCTTCAAACATAATTGCTAAAAAGTGTATTAGATTCAGCTGTAAGACACTAAAATTAAAATACTAGTCTAAGTCTTAAAACTGTCTTAATGGAAAAGTGTCTTAGTCTTAAAACTGTCTTATGGGAAATTGCTATAAAAGTGTATTTGATTTTGCTTGACCACACTTCTAACTAACTAAAAATGTTAAATCTTAAAACAGTCTTATAATAAAAGTATCATAATCTGATGAATATAATTTTTTAACCAAATCGGAGTCTTACTCTTAAAGTGTCTTAAGACATTGTTGCTACACTGTCTTACTCATAAAGTGTCTTCAAACATAATTGCTAAAAAGTGTATTAGATTCAGCTGTTAGACAACAAAATTAAAATACAAGTCTTAGTCTTAAAACTGTTTTATGGGAAATTGCTAGAAAAGTGTATTAGATTTAGCTTGACCACATTTCTAACCAAAAAAAAAAAAATTATTCTTAAAACTGTCTTATGATAAAAGTATCTTAATCTGATAAATATAATTTTTTTAACCAAATCGGAGACTTACTCTTAAAGTGTCTTAAAAGACATTGTTGCTACACTGTCTTACTCATAAAGTATTTTCAAACATAATTGCTAAAAAAGTGTATTAGATTCAGCTAGCTGTAAGACAAGAAAATTAAAATACTCGTCTGAGTCTTAAAACTGTCTTAATGGAAAAGTGTCTTAGTCTTAAAACTGTCTTATGGGAAATTGCTATAAAAGTGTATTTGATTTTGCTTGACCACACTTCTAACCAACTAAAAATGTTTAATTTTAAAACAGTCTTATAATAAAAGTATCTTAATCTGATGAATATAATTTTTTTAACCAAATCGGAGTCTTATTCTGAAGATAGTAAAACCTGTCCAAAGTGGTTCCCACGAGGCACGCTTGGTTGACAAGTACCTTATTTGGATTTTTTCTGTGAATGATAGTCTACAATTTGCAAAACACTTTTGCGTTTTTAGTAAAATGCTATCAATTAGGCTAATTATCGGTGGCTACAGTTGGGATTATTTAAATTAACACAAGTTCGCTCTCCAATTAAGCGCCTGAGAATAAAACCCGGTGAATTTTCTCACGTGCCAATTGAGGTACTAGTAATAATTACAACGAAATAGCCGAAATAGGCTAGCTGCTTTTATTTAAAAAAATTTAAATCAAATCCGGTTTTTTAATAAAAAAGCAGGTTGCATGGTTTGCCAATTGCAAGGGGCAGCAATTGATATCAAAAATAGATTGAAATGTGTGCACTTACCTATTGATAGAACTAACGCTGGGAATATTGTCCTGGTCACAGATAGCATCTGCCAATAACCGGTCCCTGATTTCCCAGGCAAACATTGTAGGGTTTTGTTTCTTGTAATTTGCAATAGCATCCACTACTTTAGGTGTGGCCACTTTAGGTTTGCTACCACCAATAACTCCAGGTTTGATGGATCCTGTTTCATAATACCTAGAATAGAAACAATGAATTTGTCTAAGGTCACGTGAACATATTTTTTTCAATATCATGAAAAAAACAACTTCTGAAAAATGATATGTGAGGATAAAAACTACTGTTTTCTTTTAGAAATTCCCTGACTTTTTCAAAATAATTCCATATTCAATTTCAGTGATAAAACAAACATTACAATACAATGTATGTATAATAATACAATACTATAAAGATTGCCCTAATGAAAACTAGTGTTTCTCATTAAAAATTCCCTGACTTTTCCAGGATAAATCACATTTTCTTGTATTATATACATTTTCAAGATAATATAAATGTATAAACAGCTGTAGATACCCACAATAAAACCTGGTGTTTCTCAATAGGAATTCCCTGACTTTTTCACTTTTCCCTGACAATTCCATGCCTATTCAATTTCCGTGATAAAATATAAAAATATCAATATAATAGACATGCACTTGTATAGTAATATAATACTGTAAAATATAACTTTAAAATTCCCCCTAATAAAATCTAGTGTTTCTCATGTTTCTCTAACTTTTCCAAAATAAATCTCATTACCCTGACTTATTACAAAGTGAATCCCATTTCCCTGCCTTTTACAAAATGAATCAAATTTCCCTGCCTATCTAAAAACATCAATTTTCCAATATAAACCCCATTTCCCTGCCTATTCAGGTCTAGCAAATTTCCCTGACAACTCCAAGTTTTCCAGGCCTGGAGGAACCCAAGGTTGACACCTAAACTTGAGTGCATAGCTTATCTTTAATCATAAAATTGCACCTACTTGAGTTCATATATTTCTTTTAGCTTATCTTTAATCATAAAATTGCAACTTTACTATTTTTAGGATCAGAAAAAATTGCAAATTTCCCTGACAATCCAAATTTTTCAATTCAGAACCCTAGCCTGTTTTCAACCTCCCAATTTTGAAATACCAAACCCACAACATAGTCTCGCAGTTAAAAAACCAACGCTTCAATTTCAGTTTCAAAACACACGCTAAGCAGGCACAGAAATTAGCCTAGTTTCATGCTCTGGTTCATTAAATTATATCCTCCTGAAGCAGCAGCAGCAGCAGCAGCACCATTATTTCCAGAAAATTTCAAGCCCCTTCAAGAAACCTGATTCCCATATTAAAATTGGCAACTGAAAAGCTTAGAGGAGACAGATGTAATAGCGCGTGTGACAGTTTTTTTTTTTCCCAATCCTTTAATTCGGCATTTGCTCTTCTGCAGAATTGCAAGGGCGTTTTATAAAAATGTCACATGTGCCAGTGTCTCGATAAGACATTTTGGCATCATTTCCTTGGCTCCTGGAAGAGTCAAAGACAAAAGTATGTGAGGAACTCCAGCCAAGAAGATGTATAAGATTGCATCAATGGCCTGTGCCATTAAATGTCTTTGCATCTTGCCATGGCAGTCAAAGAGTTCGTTGTGTCGCGGCATGGCTTAAAAGCATTCCAGTGCCAATGTCGGCAAATAGCACTGGGTAATCCAATACGCAGCTGTTGTTGCCCATACCCGCCTCCACCATGTGACCCGTTGCTATAGCAACCAAAAGACCTCCACAGAGAGTCATCTTCCAAGATGAGGAGGCTCTTGCAAGATGCTCTAGTGCAATGCGCCAAAAAGAGTGCATGCCTTGGATGTCGAGTGCTTATGTTAAT
Source organism: Xestoiulus laeticollis (assembly GCA_034698905.1). Taxonomy (NCBI): domain Eukaryota; kingdom Metazoa; phylum Arthropoda; class Diplopoda; order Julida; family Julidae; genus Xestoiulus; species Xestoiulus laeticollis. The sequence continues at coordinate 11,021 of JAQGCC010002312.1, read as the reverse complement.
GCCTGCAGTGTTAATAACATAATTCTGTGCGAAGACTTTTTCCGCCTCATCAATATTCCTGGAAATTGGAAAATCGTTACTTGGAATAAATGTCGCTATCTTGGGTCCGACTTTTAGGCTTAGCTGCATGGGATTGGAAATCGGTGTGTTAAAACGAGGCAATCAACGACGTATCAAATTGAATGGATTTGCATGTTTTATACGTGGAAAATAGTATTTTGGATTAATTTTATACGTTGCTGTAAGTCGGTGAATTCAAGGACCCAACTCCCCTTCCCAATTGAAAGGGATTAGCACCACGTGCCCAATTGAAAAGGATTATATACTTGTATACAAGTTTTACATTTTTAATGTACATGCATAATGTATATTCCAGTACTTTCTCAAAGAATTTCAAAGGTTATTCTTTAAATTTTCAAGGACCGTTTTCCATGATCATTTCCCATACTATTTTGAGAATCAGCTGTGTAAGATAACACTTTTTTTTTTTAAATTTCAGATCTGTATTTCCTCAAACAACATTTTTATCTATAATGTACAAAAATTATATGTACTAAAATTGTTTTATTGTATACTGTATAACGTATACAATAAAAGAATCTTATTGTATAATAATCACAATAAAACCTGTTAAAGGCGACCATTCAAAAAATTAAGTCGGTCACTTTATACAGGTTCACTGGTCACTATACAGAACATTTTATGCAGAACATGCATATGTAAAAAAAACAATTTATGAAATAGTGGTCACTATGCTGAGGTGGTCATTTTAACAGGTTTAACCGTATTCCTAACAAGACACAAAAACAAGGTATTTTTATGAAGGTTTATAAATTCTATCTATTAAAATATTTGGATATTTTATACTTGATATATCATATCAGCAAAATTGCTGACATTTTCAAAAGGCTAAAAAGCCTTATGTTTCACATAAAAGTGGCTGTTATAAAATCAATATACTAATTTGCACATGACATACTAACAACAGACTATAATGCTAATTTTCCAAATAAATATTTTTTCCCAAATTGAATCAACTGGAAAACCATGTATAAATCATGAAATATCCATGAGAAGTAGGGCGATATCAATATGTCAATAAGACTCAAATTATAAATCCATTATAAATTCAGTTAATTTTGGGTTAATGCAAAAACATGATACCACCCATTTCATAAAATGCCAATGCTGTGAATTTCAGACAAGTTTCCCTTGCATTTTTTGAAAATTTTCCAAAGTGCACCTTTGCATATACGACTTTTTTGTGTGTGCAAATTTTAAAATGTGCACTAGTTCGCGTGGTGCACACACTTATGGCAGGTAACAAATAACATTGTAAATAAAAAAAAAAACAAGTTACTCATATTTAAACACGTTTTGGAAGTAAAAAGTGACAAGGTCAAAACCGTTTAGCTAAAAAAAATCTCATCTTATTTAGCAATCTCTGTTGATAACAGGGTAAATTTGTTTTTTAATGCCCCAGTGAATCCAATTAATCAATGTGTTATTTTTTTATATTAAACACAAATCCCCCAATTAATTGGCGGTTGCACGAAAGGTTCCGGAGGTTTCTGATAGGCACACTTGCCATCAAAATATCATATCCGATGATTATATAATAATTCTATCGAAAAGAAGGAAGGGGTGGGGGGATTATCTCAGTAAGATTAAGCTTAGACAAGCGTGTAATTTCACCTACTGCGTGCATCATTCCAGATTATCATTAATGTGTCCATCAAAGTATGTATAGCAGAAAATTTAAAAAGCCAAACAGAAATCCCTATCTGAGTATCTTGACGGCTTTGTCAGCAAGTGAATGTAATGCGATTTGAGGTTTTTGTCTAGGCACACATGTACACCAAGGCTTTTCCGAGGGTATCCATGCACTCATCAGGTTCTGCACGCCCCAATACCCTCCAAACTCAAGGACCGTTCATGCGAGGTGCACAAAACAGAAACACTCCACTGCAAAACCAAAAAGAAGAAATGGTGGGTATCTTACCTAGACAATATACACACCATGCTTACTACACAGTCCTTGTCTTTTTCTATATAAAAAAACAACCACTGCTTGTTTAAGGACCATTGCTGTTTGACACGGTGTGCCATACATTTGTAATTCCCAAACTACAGTAGAACCTGTCTAAAATAATACTTGTGGGACCATGGGAAAATATAATTTTAGATAGGTTCATCTGTAAACATGCTACAGTGTATACAGCTGCAAATTAAGAAATTATCCCTGTTTGAATCCTTCATGAGTTACTAGCTATTGGTCAACTCTATTTACACAGCTGCAAAACAGGGAATTATCCCTGTTTAAATCCTTCCTGAGTCCCTAGCTATTGGTCGACACTATTTACACAGCTGTAAAATAGGGAATTTCCCCTGTTTGAATCCTTCATGAGTCACTAGCTATTGGTCGACACTATTTACACAGCTGCAAAATTGGGAATTTCCCCAGTTTGAATCCTTCATGAGTCCCTAGCTATTGGTCGACACTATTTACACATATGCAAAATAAGGAATTTCCCCGTTTTATTCAATCCTTTGTCAGTAGTTATTGGGTATCACAAACAAATTTAAATTTCCCTGCCATTTTTGTTTTCATGTTTGAAATTTTTGATTCCATATTTGATATACATTATATTTTGCAGTTTCATTGTTGATATTCCCTTCAAAAAATCATTGGGCAAATAAAAATTATCAAATATCACGTTAAGGAGGTTTATTATCTTATACAAGGGTATCAAGTCGAGACCTGTATTTTTTATTATTTTAGAGAGGATAATATTTAAATAAAGTGCTTCATGCACTATACATTAAATTGCATTACATAAGGTGATATAATTTTAAATAAAATTATTTTAAAATCAGGATAAAATTCGTTTGTGTGTTGCAGAGTTAACCTAATTTTCAACATTTTATTTTGGATCTATTCAAATCTTGTGATGCATATCATGTTAGTAATTGATGATATAATTTAAGTTAAAAAAAACAGTTTCATCTTTTGATTGCATTGTATAACAACAAATTAAAGAAGAAAAAAATATAAATATGTTTTTCCGTGAAAGTAAGAAATACAAATTGGGACACATTTGAAATACTATATTTTAAAACCACAACACACAATGAACATTCACGCAAAAGTGGTATTTTGCATTGATTGTCACGCTTTGAAACAATGATAGCAATTTTAAGCACACCAATGTGGACCATCATTTTTTTTTTCTGTTTAATTAGCTCATTGTATTCTAGACCTAGTTAGCATGGAACAGTAATTGCACGCAAATCCAAATTTTGCCACACAGTAGCTGCTAATGTTTAATTTTGAGGCGTTACCATGATTCAGGACAAGCCAAAAAAAATACGAGAAGCCAAAATAAGAGACTTATTTAGGTGCAACATCTCACAATTATGCAAAATGCAATTAGGGCTCATTTCATTTAGCAAAAAAAAAAAAAATGGGCAAATACATATTTTCGTTCAGTTTGCCTATCAATTCATTTTTAATTCATAGGATTGTGGCACTAAAACTTAGGCATCCAATTATACTAGGGCGTAGGTAAATGAAAGTGACTAATATAGCCTAAAGTTGGCATAATTATAAACTCATGCAAGTATTGCAGAAAATGCTAATGATTTCTCTATTTAACAATTTAGTTTGCACATACATGAAGTAAATAAACACGTCTATATTCCAGAAGCTACTTCACATATTTCAGAAATGAGACCTAATAGAGGTCCCATTGCACTGAAAGAGATCCTTAATGACCACATTGAACGGATTTATATAATTTATACATCGAAAAGTATATTATTTTCGCTTAATATACAAAATGTCTAGTTTTATAAATTCATGAATATATATATAAAAAAATATATTTTTGAGACTACATAGGAAAATTTAATTGTAAATTTATAACTTTAATACCAAAATTACAACATTCTATGAGTATATTTCTGCTTAATATAAATTGGCAAAAATATAATATACTTTTTGTAAAACATATATACATGTACATCTAAAAGTGTTATAAAAAATGTACATTCTATACATAACAAAACTATATACAATGTATATATATTTATAATAATACATATTATAACAGTATTATAATTTATCTTAAATTTTGATATAATAAAATACAGCACATTAAGTATGTGCTAATTTATTTATTAAAAAATTAATATTTTGGATTACTATACGATCGTAAACATGTACTGTCCCAATTATCGTATATAATTTTTTTACATTTTTAAAACATTCTTTTGTATTTTTTATCTTTACCTTTCAATGTGGGGAAATTATGTTGTTGTACATCTGCCATTTAAGTATGTCTAGCATGTGGATCCCATTTAACAAGAATGCACTTTTCAAATGGCATTTCTGTATAATTAGCCAAAACGTCCAAACGCATTATGGGTTACTGCAAAAGAAGGTATGACTACCATCTATTCGTATGGAATAGCCAAAGAAATATGTAAGCACTTACATTTGTATCTATCTTGAGTATCAAGGAAGCATCCCTGATTTTGAGACATGGGATATTCATCACATAAAGTAAGTAGCATGAATGCATTAACATGGCAAAGTGTCCATGCGAATAAGAATACCAAGATAAGTACTTATGGAAAATGCTTATAACCGATTTTTGAAACAAGGAGTTGTGACAAGCCGAGTTATACCAAAATAGGTCCCCAAACATAGTTGCCAAATAAGAACATTATATATTTTTAAGCAGATAGAGGAAATAATAATCTTATATGTTTAATAATGCATGTGCAATATGTGATGTAATCAAATACAAAATATGTAATTTATACGGTATATACATGTATAAGCTTATATAAAATATTATTATTCGGATAATCGGATATGTACATGTATATAGAAAAATTACATAATTTTCTTACATATAAAAGATACATGTACAAATTTTTTATTAAGATTTAAATATACTTTAGATAAAAAATGTGTACATGTCCTTTAATGTGTATGTAAGAACATTATATATGCTTCTATAAGCTTACATAATATTCTATTCCTGTATAATATACATGTATAGGAAAATAATTTCAGTAATTTCATTAATATAATAAACATATTTTGAATTAAACTATATATACAAGTATACAAAGTTATATACAACACTGTATAAGAAAGAATATTATTTTAATATAAATGTTTTATTATTTTTATTTTTAATATATGTATTTAATTTTAAAAAAAATATAAAGCAGCATTACCAAAAGTGGTAAATATTATAACTTTAGTATAAATCCTTAAACCATATCCATCAAAATTATATTAAAATGATAAATTTCTCTAACCGCTTAATGTACCTCACTAATAATTTAAATAACTGAGAATCACATTATAATTAAATATTCAAATTAGGCTATGCACGATGTTTTGATATTCCTTAACCAAAAAACTCCAGTCTAAATCCCTTCTTAAAACTATAATTTGCAATATCAAGTCTGCTTTATATCATGTTAAATTTACGAGTAAAGCAGAGCGTGCATATAATTTGTCAACGAGTAGGAAATAAATGAAGAGCCTTAGTGGGAATAAATTTCTCATTAGTAGAGACGAGGGGGTATAAAGGTTAGCCCAGAATGATGAATATGTAGGTAGGGAAGCTTCCCTAGAGGGAATATTTGAAAGGTCTGCACGAAACTGCAGTAGGCACACCACCGTCCAAATTAACAAAAGGTTTGCAAACACATGGCAAAGCTAAGCCTAAATTCAGGCAGATGAGTAAAAACACGTTAGAGAAAATTGTATTAAAGGGAGGGGCCAAATTCATGTGTGCACAAAACAAACATCCACTAACAGCAGGCGCAAAAATTAAGCTGCGTTTTGTCACGAAAACAAGCGATCGACACAAATCTGGTCCATTATATATAAAAGGAAGCATAAAAACGAGTGGCTGCTTTTTTGTGTGTGACACACAAGTGGCAACAAATCCAACAACAGAGTAAATAATTCCATATATACACACACTCAAAAATCGCAAAACTGCATGAACGCCTATACAACATCCTATTCGCTATAGTGGCTTTTTCAAGCTCAATTCAATTCAACTCAGTACTTTACAGTCAGCAAACGAAGGCCATATGACCGTTGGGCCATACCCATTTTCAGTAAAAGGGGACCTGACTTGGACAACGTGTTATACTGAGAAGCAAATAAATTTACTCTAGCAAGGAAGTGGGGGGAAATCCCACTATTCAATCACTGGTTAAGCTAATCTATTTACTTATGCAGGATAGGGAAAATAGGGTTAAATGTCCTATTATGGAAACACGAATTAAACAATATTAAGTTAAGCTCACTAAAGACTACTATCATGTCACATGAGCGCAAGTGATGACGCGTATGCTCGTCATGAAACAAAATGTAGAATCTATGGGGCTCACAATGGAATCAACTCATGCTCCTCACATTATGTAAAAACGCATTCAACGTTTTCTCACATGGCATGAGTATGCAAGTGCCATCATGTGCGCTCAGGTGACGTATAGTCTATAGCCAGTTTAAAGGTTTTGTAAGATACAGGAGCTTGTAATTCAGGGAATTTCTCTGGAAAATGGTAGTGTTTCGCTACACACATATACACGAACATGATTCGTTGCTAGAAAATTACTTAATGCTTCAACTCACCTGCCGAGTATTTTGGACACACATCCATGCGACACTCGTAGTTGTCGGCTGATATCACAGGGGCGAACACCATTATGGGCCAATTCCACAATCCTCTGGCGAACGACATCGGGCAAGGGACGTCCATTGACGAATACCCCGCCCAGCTGATTGACCCCTCCATGACCTGCTTGAGCAACAAAAATGGACAAATTAATAAACGTAGAATATAGCTCCGATTGTTGAAAAATCCCAAATTCTCCAAAATGTATACAAACAAACAAAATTAGCAGCATGCAAACATCAATCAGAAATGATAATTAATTGAGACATGTTAATTGCATTAGTAACATCACCAAATTAGCATAACCTAAGAAGCATCATTTAACAATGCATCAGCAATGAAGACTTGCAAAAAACTTAAAATAAGACTTACAAGATTTTTGTTAGAATTTAAAATTTTAAATTGACATCATCTGATGCACTTTGTAAATTAATCTGCAAGATGGCAACTTGCACTTGGCCCACATACTTCATGGAGACATACTGGCGCCATTGTCTGCTTGATTTTAATTTTTTGTGGTCATGTGACCTTTTCTAATTTTAACTTTTACATTTCAATTTTCCACTATAATTTTAACTTTTCCATTTCAATTTTTACAATTTTTAGTGCAGTTGCTCAACACATTTAAAAATTAGCAGTGAAACTCAAATATATATATATATTGTTGTCATTTCACATGTTTGGCTTATACTGCGAAAGTCAACAATATGCATGATGGTCCTTTGACAGTCACGTGGTATCTGATGTTTACCCTAATGTTTCCCAGTTTGATTCAGTAATGGGGCATTTTTATTTTACCTACAACATAATGGGACCCCGTAAATATTTCTAGCATACGCTTACATCAGATGCAATGTGCAATTTTGATTCTGTTCTGCCTGCACCCTGTATTGCAATGTTCATTCCCTGATGCTTGGCATGTTCACAAAAGCGTGGCAAGGGCAGATTTGCAGTCCCATATCCCGTGATGCAAATGCATGGCTTATACCAGATTAATAAAGGAAATGGATGGCTATGAGCAGTAGGGGGCTCATAGAGCACATGATGGTGCCTGGAGGCCAGCATTGAAAAGCCCATTACCTTCCATTGGCCCATCTCGTCTACTATGGCACGATATGCCAAAAACATAAAAGTCGAAAGACTATATAAATGCCCATATGGAGCCACGAGAGATCCATGTTGGATGGAAATTGCTTTGTGCATGACATTTAAACCGACAGTCAATACAGGCTGTACCTTCATAATGTCACGATGCACTTAATGATAGTGTTCGGAGTTTGTCTCAAAAACCCACACGAAATTACCGAAAGTGATCTCTTTATATCCCCATATAGTCTACTTTCCCTTTTTGTGCCCTTTAATCTACCTAATATGCAGTTTCCTACCCCCTTCCCCCCCCCCCCCCCATCCCCTGCGCCATGTGTGCCAGCTTCCAAGAGGAAAGGACCCTCAGTCCTTCACACCCGTGCACACACTTAATTTGTGCTGATAAAGCGTCCGCAAGTAATGCATTAGTCCCAAATTCAATTTACTTCCTAGATAATGAAACTGTAGGGGCAAAAAGGGCCAAAAGGCCTATTCACTGCCGTGGTGGAGAGATTTAATTATAGCAGCGGTACACGCATGGAGGCCCCTGTATGCAGTGATGGACCTTATGGTAACGCCATATGGAAGTTTAAAAATAAGTTTATATTTATTAATCAATTTAGTGGTAACTAAAATTATTGCAAATTTAGCAAAGGGCATGTCCTACAAATTGCAGAGGGCCTTTGGATGTTCAAGATGAAAGGTTAGCACCTATTTTTGTGATTTTATTATTATTAATATTGCAAACAATATACTTATGAAAAGTGATATACATTTTAAAAAATCTATGGAGAAGCTTTGGAGGTTCTACATGTCATGAAGAACCTTAGAAGGTTCGATCGAGTTCAACAATGATACAAAATTCTAAGGTGCTATAGGAATGGCTCCATTAATTAAACCAACAAACGAATAAATCACCAATTTAGATCTATAGAACCTAGTAAGCACGGTGCCCACCAAGATGGCGAGTATGTGGTGATATGGCGACTTTGCAGCGCGTGGCATATACATGAAGCGAGTACATGTAAATTAATAGAATTGCCTCGTTCAACATGCCCCATACCGCAAAGTCGCCATATCACTACATGTTCGCCATCTTGGTGGTGATATGCGGTGAGCATGTGGTGATATGGCGACTGTGAGTCATATGACATGTTGCACTAGGCCATTCTATTACTTGGCATGTACTCGCCTCGTGCACATGTGATACACTGCTAAGTCGCCATATCACCACATGCTCATCACTAAGATGACGAGCATGTGGTGATATGGTCACTTTGCAGCATATGGCACATTGCACCAGGCGATTCTATTAATTTTCATGTATTCGCTCCGTGCATGTGCCATACGCTGCAAAGTCACCATTTCGCCACATGCACACCATCTTGGTGGGAACCTTTCCTTAAGAGGTTTCATTGACTTTGCTATAACTGGCGGAAAATGCCAAGGTGCTTTATAGAACCCCATATATTGAACCTTCCTAGGGGTTCCATAAAGCACCTCTTCACACTAAAAATGCTAAAAGTGGACAAGGAACCATTAAAACGCCTATTTTTTAAAGTGCACTAAAGCATAGTTGAAAAATATCTGCTAAAATACATGTACATACTTCTACTATAAAAAAAATTGCACCAGAAATAAATAAATGCTAATATATTGCACTATATTTCGTGGCATGTTCACTGTCCCGAAACAATGAACATGAGTGACGTCATTGCTGTCAATTTAATTTCGACTATATTGCAGCTTATAAAAATATACGATCATATCAATTGCGATAAATGCTTATTACAACACTTATAATTAAATTTAAATCACCGATATTAATACAATATTAATTCCGATATTAAATCACTTCCCAACTAGTATTAAAAAAACAACAACAACATGAAAACATGCAATCAAGTCAACCAATATTAGTTTGAACATGACAAATCCCAATTGGTTATATCCCACTGGGGGGGGGGGGGTAATAAGTTATTTGGTCAAATGGGCCAATTTGTTATCATCATTTCGTGTTAAGGATCCCATAGGAATGAGATGGATGCAGGAATGAAATACAATTGAAAACTTACATGATTGTTGGTCGGTAACACTTGTCAGGAAATGGGCCCCTGCAAATCGAAAAGGGAGTCGTGTACACTGATTTGATAATGAGATATGGTCCTTGTAGGAGAATGGTACATACACACATATTTTACACAAAAAAACATTGATATCATAGAATGCGTGGCATCGCAACGGGCATATTGGGTTTGCGTCAAGAGTACATCTATCTGACCCATGATCACATGCTGGAAACACAGAGAACATACATTATACCTAGTCAATTCTATAGATTTTTCAGAACTAATTTGCAGTGTTATATCCAATTGTAGAACCATTGTGAGGTGACCGGATAACTCCGTGCGTGAAAACTCCGCATACGTAAATATTTGGCATTATCTGTCCACTTTGGGTTTATGTTAGGTTAAGTTTGATATGTCTGAGCAGATGAACCTCTGCAAGAAGGAATACCAGATGAAGATGATGGCTGCTTTGAGGGCAAAACTCTTAAATTTTAAAGCATTTTTCAAATTTACGCTAAACTCTCGCATGGGTATACGTCAACGCGTACGTGTTCGCAATGTACACGTTTGCGTATGTGAAATGTGCATGCCAAATTCTCATAAAGGGTTTTCGACAACAGTTTTAAGTCTATGCTTCTCATAAACCATGGCCTGTAGATAAACAACAACCATGTCCATTATTTATTTAAGAGCAAGGTAGTCATGCTGATGAAAATGCATACACCGGGGAAAGTTGATCGATATGAGCAATGTTTCGATGAGATGGATGCAAAGAACACCAGGCTTTAAAAAAACTATATCATATAGAACCTTTGGAGGTTCAATCGACTGCTACACTTGCAAAGCCTGCAATAAAAAATATATAAAAATGATATCGCGCAGTTACATCACTGCGCGATATTAAGCGGAAGCACAATTTCATATTTAGAATGTTGCTTTTATAAAAAAAAATCATTCCAAATTTTGAGTTTAATAGTCAGTGAGGTGCATACCCATTTTCCAGGTGCAGTTGGGGAAGTCGGTTTCCCAAACCCATGCATGGGCAGTGATTTCGGAGCGGCCACCGCTTAGGTGATATCGCACAGTTACATCACTGCGCGATATTAAGCGTAAGCACAATTTCATATTTAGAATGCAGCTTTTATAAAAAAAA
>JAQGCC010002311.1:0-18952 GCA_034698905.1 Xestoiulus laeticollis | reverse complement strand
CTTTCTATTTTCTATTTTCACGTGATGTGAACCCGGCTTGAGATCGTCTTGTCAAACAGTTTTTTGTTTTACATTTTCGTGTGGTGTGAACGCGCCTTAACAGATAATGTAAATCTAAAATGTCCCATGACGACCTGCTAAAAATAACTTGACTGGTTATATATACTTTTATAACTGGGCCCCTTGGGAAATGGTCGTGGATTTGTACTTACTACTTGATTGATGTCTTCAATAAAACATTCCCTCATGAACAGGGCATCAGCGGAGCTTCCAGAGATTGGTTGACCGTTAAACTGACATTCATGTGGCATATCATCTGTGAAAAAAATTAAAATATTTTTTTTGGAATTCAAGAACAGTATACATTAGTTCTTAGTGCATCTGGACAGATTATGGAGGCTCAGAGAAAAATAGTGTTTCAATTTCATGAATTACAATACAAGCATTACATTTGTTTTTAATGTTTTCCAATTATAATGGAACAAGTTTATGGCATATTTTTATGAGCATTGTCTTGGTTAGAAATATTTCAGGACAAATTTAAAAAGCTTCCCGACTTTCAAGGTTTTTCCATCTTATTTTCAAATTTCCTGACATTCCAGATTTGTCATGGTTGTGGGAACCCTGACGTTTTTTCTGCAAATGTTGACTAATGTAGTAAAATATACAAAATCTTGGGGAAAATACAGAGCCACGAAATATAGGCTACATGTACACTTTGCATATAGCTGTACATAACGTTTGAAAACGTACATGTACGTCCTACAGGAATCATCATCAGAATGAATCCAGTACGCTACTACATTTGGATGCATTAGCCTGAATACACAGGGGATTGAATTGATAGAAGAAGAAGGTATGTTAATATACAATACATGAAATATGTGCGAACTTGTCAAACTAGTTTCCAGTCATTCAATATCATGTAATTTTAGCATGTTCCTTCTGTATGTGCAACGTTATTGCGACAAAAGTAAATAAAGAGTGTATTAAATGACTAAAGATAAACGAAAAATATCTGAAATTATTGTCATGGTAACGTGAAGGAATAAATGGGCTGCGTCATAAATATAAAGATTGAATAAAGTAAAAAAAACACCATGTGTCGATTCGACAAGCGTAAATCGTCGACTAAACTTCATCATTCAGGGTTGAGCAGCGAGGTCTGTGCTACTACACAAAATGAAGTAAAGATTACTTTTCTGTCTTAACCACCATATTCTATATAAGTTTAGATACATGTAACCACTATTTTCAGAGAATTTTGTACTAATTTAGACATGTTGTAATGCAATTGTGTCTGCCTTTACACAAATATGAAATTAAAGGTAATAGATGAAGCGCCATTACAGCACTGATTGGCACGACAACACAGAATAACGCAAGCTCTGCCAGCCCACTCAAGCCTCCGTCAACTAAGCAAAGACTAAAAATGAAAACATCTGAAAAATTGTGAGACCGTGAAATTAAGATGCATCTTTGCATCTTATACTCTTCCCCTTAAAAAATCTGGCACTTTGCCCGATGCTTTGATTTACAGTGTTATTCTTAGCGTGTCTATTTTGCCCTTCCCCCCCCCTCCCCCCCACCGTGAAAGTACCTGTTGTAAAATGCCTGGTTAATAATTTAAATACAAATTACTACAAGTACACATAAATAAACTTGATGTAGCGAAGTAAAATATCATGGAATCTCTTGATCGAGCATCATATATATTTTTTTCAAAAGTCATAACTCAAAACATCTAATATTTTTAAATATTTTCTAATTGGAAATTAATACTCATTTTCTACAAGCCGGCTTATATCTTGCTTCGTTTAAATATAGACTTACTTAAGCTAACAAAAAAAAACTTCAAAATTGGACATTTTAAAAGTAGTTTCACTATTTTATTCAATTTAAAAGAAACCTTGCTGTACATTTTATATAGAATTCAAGCATGGACAAAAATTTTCACACATGAAAATGGGCATTATTAGCATAAAAGTTCAAATATTTATATAATCCTAAACTGTTCTGACAGGCACTCAGAAAACATCCCTGGTAATTAAAAAGCTTTAATGTATCACCTTGCAATAAAGACTGTTGTAAACACACCAGTGTTAAGTATAGCGTTAGACGCAAATCCCCATTTATTACCTGTAAATGGAGCAAATAGACTAGTTAGCTTTAATTAGGCCCTAATTAAAACGCGACTGAAATGTACAGCAAAATACTAGTAAAATAGTAAAATTGACAGGTTTCTTAAGGGCTTTCCCAAGGTCCCATGCCAATCTCAAGTAGGACCTATACTGTTTTTATAAAGAACGTTTGTATCAAGAAGTTTGTTCAAGAAGTTACGACATTGCAGCATAACCTTGATTTTATGGACTAATTGGGACTAGAGGTGGTTCTTAAAAGCGAAAAGTTCAGATAGTCGAGGTTGAAATTTAAAAAAAATAGAAAACTAATTTTCAAAAATAGGAAACAAGTCAATTAAGTACGGTATTCAAAGGCATTTTATCACAGCACGTGAAATCCAATGTATTTAATTATATGTATAACATGTATTTAATTAATTGCCCAAGTTTGAGGCCTGTGCCAGCCAAAAAACGCATTGTGCATGTGGTCGGCAGAAGCCACGTGCTAATATGAGCTAGTTCATAAAATAGAGGGTTCATATAAACGAGGTTCTACTGTATATACATTATGATGTAAACTATCAAGAAGTATAGATAACATAAGAGCAAGCTTAGACCACATGCGATATCATGTTATTGATTACTGTTTAGCATTGCAAGTATCAAATCACGTTGTACCGAATTCCTTTCCGTTCAGAATAACCGACTTATTTTCCCAGTGCCAAAAAAAAAATCTGCAAAAGCAATGCCGACATGGTCATAAATTAACACTATGCGAACATTTATGGTTATTTAGTGTCTTTGTTCTAATAGGTTTCATGGTCATGCAGAGTGCTAAAAATACGTCGATTGATATTAACCATCGTCGCATTAAATGTCTGATATTGGAGCCAATTAAGCATACGTACATCCCAAATCCGATTGGCCGGAAGTGAGGTTTGTGCTATAATGTCGGATTGTTGAAACCATGCAAGAGGCATTCATTGGCCAGATCTAAACACGTCACGAAAATCACACTCCCTCCAAGCACGGAAAAAAAAAGTGAGGAAGTAGCTAAACCAATAAAATCGCGCGAGACGTGCTTTTCCATCAGGAAATCCTCTTCCTCGGTGGTGGTCGTCTAGGCCAAGCCAAGAGCGGTGCATCACCGGAAGCCAACACACTGCTCTCATCCATTGACCTGAGAGCTCAGAAACCTATAGCGTTCCAGATCTGTTTTGTTGCGCTTCTGAAGTTGGCTACGGCGCTGCTCACCGATGGCCACGTGCTTACAAGCGGCTTCCTCGGCATCTGGATAGGCGTTCGCGAACATTTGGCATCCATCATGGGCGGGATGGAGTCGTGCTAGAAATTTTTCAAAGGCTGGCCTGGTGGCACTCGGATGCAAACGCGTTCTCGGCCAGATGAACACGTTGGCGCTTGTGTAAATAGACAGTGGCGAAATTTACAACCGAACGCTGCATCCGGATCTAAATCCGATTTCTTGCAGAAAACTTTGGGGATGGGCCCGTAGCGCTGCTGCACAGCTTTTCGGCATTTCAACCGCATGGGATTTACGAACGTGCATTGGCAATATATCCATCCGATGCTTAGAAACCGGGATTACGACTTTTGATATCCAGGATTCGAGCCATAAACGGCGACAAACCGGTAAGTGGATCTACTCGTTTGCACGATACATGCCATTGCAGAATACCATAATGATCGTGTTAGACTACAGTGTTTTCACATTATGCCCTTTGGCTAGTAGAGTTGTGACCATTTTATGAAAACAAGGTAATGTGAACGCGTGTATAACGAAATGACACGAAAACAGTGTTTAATACCTTGTAAATTAAATATACTATTCGGAATATTTAAATTGACGAGAGAGTATAGGTGCATGTATTTATTAAATTAGTTATTAAATGTTTCTATACAGTTTGTGAAAACAACGTGACCTTTAAATGCACAAACCTTTAGCTTAATCGTATATTTAGTAAATTGAAAAGGAACATACAGATTCACTATTCTAAATATATACTTTGCGTTTAATACGTATTAAGCATATTGAAATTAGCGAGTTATCCAGGGACCAATATGGATTTCGACTTACTATATTACCCATATCTGTTTCAATATAGTTTGGGAAAACAACGTGACATTTGACGCCACACGTGTAAAATACGTATATTTAGAAAATAGAAATTAAAGGGGCGTTCAGATTCACTATTCTAAACATATACTTTGCGTTTAATACGTATTAAGCATATTGAAATTAGCGAGTTATCCAGGGACCAATATGGATTTCGACTTACTATATTACCCATATCTGTTTCAATATAGTTTGGGAAAACAACGTGACATTTGACGCCACACGTGTAAAATACGTATATTTAGAAAATAGAAATTAAAGGGGCGTTCAGATTCACTATTCTAAACGTATTGAGCATACTGAAATTAACGTGTTATCCATGGAACATAAGGATTTCGACTTAATATATATTGCCCACTTCATTTTCAAGTCCCACTTTTTTAAAAAAAAATGTATGTCCCATTTTCTCAGAACTTTTTATAAGTCCCATTTTTTCTAAGTTTAATTTTTTCAGAAAATTAAGAACATTTTTCAGAACATTCTTTTAAAAAGTTTTTAAGTCCTATTTTCTAAATCCCATTTTCTTAGAAATTTTTATAAGTCCCACTTTTTCAAAAAAAATTTCTAAGTCCTATTTTTTAACTCCCATTTTTTTAAAAAAAATTCTATGACCCACTTTTTCAGAAAACAACGTGACATTCGATGCCACACGTGTAAAATGAAGCGACACGAAACATGTGCAAAAACCATGTAAATTGACAATTATACTTAGAATATTGGAAAGAGCATTTAAGATCATCTTATAAATTCACAATTATAAGTAAATCAATTGTGCTACTTAATATGTATATTATAAATTAGTTAATAAATATTTCCATAGTTTGTGAAAACAACGTGACATTCGATTCCACGCATGAAGAACTGCGTAGAAAGTATTAATACACTATTCCAAAAGTACATGTAAATATTGAAATTACTATGTAGACTATATAAAGCTAAGAATTTGGAAAATTACATGTTCACATTATCAGCAGTCTATATAATATAGACAAATTATTGTTAAAACCGTTTATAATTCAATTTAGGCTACATGTTTAGATTTTTTAATGTTTAGGAAATTTCAGGAATTTCAGGGTAAAATTCATCGTTAATCTCGTTAAACTAATTTTTAATGTTTTTAAGCAAATTTTTACATCGATTATCCGAAATTATACATGTATATACTGATTTCAGGTGTGATTACCAAAGGGTAAGAAATAATTTGTTTCTGCAAAAAAAAACTACATATTCGCTTGTTGAAAATTAATAAATTCCTTTAAAATAATTGTATAAATTCCCATGTATTGTAATTAACGTAATGCAATTATTGTTTTTACTCCGCATCTTTAAAACAGCTGATAATATTGATTCACGTTACTCTTAACCACCTTGACAAGTATTATAATGTAGTGCACTTAAACCATATTACACTCAAAGACACTGCCTCTTAGAAATCTGCTCAATTACCACAATCCTGTAATTTTCTTAAGGAAACTTAATTAGATCATAAAGTGCAAGTTTCTAATCTGAAATGAAAGCAACGTTAAATGAAAAAAATATATAAAAAATCGCAGCATCGTTTTAAATCTAATGTATTTATAATCGGTTCCATCAACAAAGTTAACTGGTCATTTCATCTTAAGGCACTTTAGTTGCATAATGGATGATTGGCATTAACCTAAATGCGCATTTAAATAGGCCGTTAAAAAAGGATTTTTAAAGAGATGGGACTGAACTGCCCAATTTGAAATGAGCTGTTCGTTGTCCAGAAATCATGCTCTTATTCTCTGAGCAAATTCAAAGACTGAAAAATCAGAGGAACAATGTAAACCATTGTCATTTAAGAATAACATCTACTTTAAGGTAAAACTGCATTAACATCTCAAGCCAAAGAAAATGTGAAATCACGATGCATACTGAAATTATATCATGTGGAGATAATCTTCTAAGTTAAATCGACTTAAATTAGCTTTTCTGTGTGTCAAGATCATACGCTTATTTTCACTTAATTGGTGTAAAAAATTGTTCTTGTTAACTTTGCTGACTCTTCAAATAATTGCATCTAGTATCTTGTCTAAAATTTCAACACCGGTATACTGGTTGATTACGACGGCACAAAGTATCCATATCAAGTCCCATGTTGAAGTTATCATCATGAAGTTAGCACAAGTTATTTTCAACAGTACAGAAAGACTATTTTAACATTGCTTAATTGTTTTTGGCAGAAGTTTCACTGTTAGGACATACAGTAGTCCTATATACCGGATAGAACTAAGGCATGGTAAAAAATAGGGTCGTTACACTCATCGTATTGACATATCGATGAACAAGTTTTCTGTTACCAAATACTGATTAAGTTGTCATAATTTGTGATGAAAACCTAAACGTGCGAAAAAGTTTCATCGTGTTTACACAACATCAAGTGGTGGGAAATGAAATGATTCTTGGGGCTATATATATAAGGATCCAAGCACTTGTATTCCAACGACTTCAAATATTTGCAGCTAAAAGGGTGGAGTTTTTAGAATTCTGTTACCCATTGCCAAAGGGGAAGTTTACCTACTACAAACCTCAATACCAGAAAAGTTACACTTTTTTGAATATAATTTTGAATTAAAAGATAAACCTCCGAGCAAAATGTATTTTCCCCCATGCGGAATGATTTCCCCATGGAAATAAGTAAAAATCAAACTAACAAAAAATTCGAACGTGACTTATTTCGTTTTCTAGTTTGGATTCTTGCCATATTTATTTTTTAAAAGCAACGGGGGAATTGTTTTTACAATTTGAGGAACTTAGAAGACCTCAATTCACACCATTGTACTATTACACCAAAACTAGTAAGTTATACATTGTTGGAATATACATATAAAAAAGAAATATATGCTGTATACAAAATGTGCATTTATATATAATCAACAAGTGAATATAATAATTTCTAACATATAATTAAAAGCATTGTTATACGACGGTGATATAATTGTATAAAAATGTGCATTAAAAATTATAGTGCATGATATGCTTAATAATTACGACGGATGTAATGCTATAGATCTTCCAATTTCAATTACAATCGTATGTATACACTGTAGGCAGTATACATGTAGATTTTATAGAAATTTTTATAGAGATTTTATAGATACAATGTATATAGAAATTAATGACTATAACAATATGGATCTAATTTAGCACTTAAAATCTCCCTCCGCCAATGTTGAATCGTATGTTAAATTAACATATGTGATGGAACATTTTTGAAACATGATATACAGCATGGTCAGCAACAAAACTATGCACCAGTTCATTCCTGATTCCATCTCCACCAAACCAGATTTTACAACTATGGTGAATGATGGAGAGAAATATTTGAAACCAGTAATATATTTTTATCAATACGTAATGACGCGTCAGAAAAATACATAAATTCTGTTATAGAAGTTTGGGCGTAACATAAGACGAAATAACGATGTCAACTAATATCTAGCTGACCAGACATTAAAATGATTACGATTAGCCGTCGCCGAATTTCTGATTTCATCACACCACGATTAAATGCCAAACGGCAAAAACTGTTGACAAATCAATGTAAACCACGTGGTTTGGCAGAGATTAATGGTCCATTAACATGGTGGTCATTAAATGTTTATTAGTTTATGGACGCTATTTGTCCATCATCCATGAAGGCTAGATATATATATTTCAAACTTATTAAAGCAGTAATATGAACCCACCCACATGCAAATATAAGCGACAGCAAATCAAGCAAACTTAATATACAAATGTGCCAATTCGAGTTTGCTAAATTGTACGCGTGTTCCTTAATTTAGGTTTTTTTATATCGAAAGCAAATTCATCCCGAGCAGGCATGGCGATTATAATCATCAGTTTTATATTAATTACATAACGCCCCACCTCCAGTGTTATATAATGCTAACCCATTTTTATTATTTTCGATACGAGTCAACTTTTCCAATGGATTAAATGTCACAACGTAGGACTAAAATATATTGATAAAACTAGATTAACGCTAGTGCTATTGAGCAGAAACATAAAATAGAATCATACGATATGTAAAAAAAAGCAACAAGCATGCAAATTAAGGGTCATCGATACAAGTAGTTTCCTACACACGTGACCAATTAATAAGGGACTTTAAGCTAAATGTCTTGATACACATGTAGTGCAAAAGCAAAAATTTCCAGGGGGTTCCAAATTTTTGACCAATACTGCATATTAATAATAGAAACTAAACACATTTGCAAGATTTGAGGGAAATATAGTACATATGTACTGCATCTAAAATTGGATTAAGCATATACTGTGTTTTATTCACATTATATATGCCATGGAAACATAAGTATTCTGTAACTACATGTAGTAGGATTATTAATGTACACTACTTTGTATACATGTATTTATCTTAACAAACAAGTTGTATAATTCTGCTTAGCAATTAGGCCTACGTGTACTGCATATTAAACAAGATTATAAATCATTATTTTAGAAATTATGTAATTAAACAACTAAAAAAACACTCAAAAACCAAAAGACAACTTTTTCGTGTTTTGCTAAAACACGATATAATGATTTTCTAATTATACATTATGTGTACGTTGTAGTTTAGTCTTTAATAAAATGATTCCCATGCTTCCATATCTTTCCATATGTTCTTTCCATATGCTTTCCATATGTGTACGTTGTAGTTTAGTCTTTAATAAAATGATTCCCATATATGTTTCCATGATCCCAATGATTCCATATATCATTTGATACAAATTCTAAATTTAGGAACATAACTAAAACGTTTAAACGTACATTCATATATCAAGGTTGCCGTATACATATTGTATATCATAATTTCTATTGCATGTAAGCTTATAATGTATAATAAAATTGATGTCATTAATCATATGCAGCGACATAAATTGCATCTGAATAAATCAAGCTTTTGAATTATGCACAATATCTTGCAAAAAAACAGTTCTTGAACATAATGAATTTCAACGAGCCAAAAATATTGTCATCATATCACTAATAAAATTGGTATCTTAAAATGCTATTTTTTGAATTTTACATAAAAATCCGAAAGTATACATTTGTAGTTAGATTTATGCATAAACTTGGCAGACGTGGTAGGTAAATGTGGGTCCAGCTGTTCCGAACAGCCATGATTCTTTAAAAATAAATTTATGGCTAAAGAACCTCGAAAAAAAACCTTGAAAGTTAAGTGCAAGAGAAGAGAATGGGCCATCACCTTAGCAAGATGATAGCTTCTCCATAGAAATGGAAACTTCATGCGGTTATAACATTTTCGAAAGTAGAAACATAAAACACAATCCATCGATTGAAATGCTACAAAAATGTGAAGTAATGCCAAATGCTGAATTAGGAGATGTAGTTCAGCAAATACATTTTGTATAGCTGCTATTCTTGTTCTATTACTAGACATATTACTCTAATATTAAACAGTATTCAAATAAATGCTCAAATGTCTCTGTTTGCAAGAAAATGAAAATCCAATTCGGAAACATACACAGTTATTTATATTAAAAGCTCAGGATACTTAAACAACCCAGCAATTTTTACTTTCAGAAATATTAAAATTTTAAACAAAATTATCCAGCATTTACCATACACATTTGCCAGGTGATACCATTTTAAAAGATACCTTTATGCAAGTAGATCAATCGAGACTTTGAAGTAATATAGCATAATTGTTACAATCACTCGGGTCAAAAATTTTAATCACGATGTATCCCAATTAACCGGAGAAGATTTTCATATTTTAGTTGGGCTCACGATACGATATTTACCCCATTTTTAATCAAATTCGGCTAAGTTCGTAGTGACGGAGGCTGAGAGGAGCCAATATACTGTATGACCATCACATGTCTGCTGCAAACATGTTGTGTTTCTTAAAGTAATAATTGCTGGGTTGTTTGACCTGAGCTTTTTATACATGTATGAATATCTGTGTACCTTTCCGAATTGAATTTTCATTAAAGGTAATAGATGAAGCTTGATTACAACATACTCATTGGCCCAAAATACAGAATATCACAAGCACGTTAACCCACTCAAGCCTCCGTCAAGTAAACAAAACTTATCTCAGCCTGGCTAAGTTTCCCCACCATGCGAGTATACCTATATACATGTATATAATGTACAAATGCTGACGTGGCTTAACATTGCACACCAAATTGTTCATTCTTATTATCAGAAAAACTGCATTCGTAGCAACTATACCCATCATTTTGAATCCACAACCAATTACACAATGTATACAAGAGTTTACAATTAATGTATGTATTGATTATATATAATTCTAGGTTGAAAACGAGTCTATATTATATAAAAGCTTGCCTTACACTTCACGCTATCATCTCCAAGATTAAATCAATTCAATTATCCACTAGATTTTCACAAAAAAAAGGGAGTAATAACGAATCAGTAGCGAACCTAATCAGTCTTTAGTGTACCATGCATCGGTTGGTAACCAGGCGGCTATCGAAGTAATTGCATAAAATTCAATCGATACTCGAGTCAAAAGACAGTAAGACGAATTCCACGGTTCTCCAAATGACAATTTTTCCCTGACATTACATTCTTGGGCTGTGCTCCTACATTCCTAAACGCAAGTAATGGAAGACTTAAAAAAAGTACTGGACCATTTTTCGTTTTATACGGATAACAAAAGCTCTACAACAACCTTCATTTGCATGCAGCCCAATAGATGTATAGCATTCTTGAATTTCATTATACTGGCTTCTCGTTTTTTACTACCAATTTGATCTTTAAACTTTACGTTTCCTAAATTCTGCTGCTTAAAAAAAAACACATTGCAGATCGATTAAATTACTAGAGAAACTACTGATCAATCAATGGTTGAAATGAAGATTTCATTCACACACCACGGTATACGAATCTCTTATCACTATTTTGTGCTGCACTTAATTTGAATACATTAGCATATTTCAAAAGCGTTGATAGACTTCTGTGTTTAATGGATTCGTCTTTGAAAGTTTATACTCATCAAGACGAAAGATAGGTTTGATAAACAGGAAATACATAGAAAAATACCTGACACTCAATTTTTAACAAAATTAAAGCTAGAGTTACCAGAATGTAAAACAAACTTAACATTATGTTTGATATTTTTTATAATTAACGATCATTTTGGAATCTGTACATATGGATCATTTATCAACAACAATGGAATGTTGCATCTCACCTGACAACAGCAATAGAAAACCACACAAAAACAGTTTTTTTTATGTTCGTATAGTCATCTAGCTCTTTTATAAAGAATCAATTCGGATGATAGCGACAACAGCGAAAAAATCCGTATTGTGAATCAGGTATTATAGTCGTCCTGGGTTTCTAACCAGTCTCCCTAAAGTAAAATTAATATGAATCCCATGAATTATGGAGGACTCATTTCCTTCCTAGTGGTGACTCAATAGTACGAAATACACAAAGACATTTTGAAAAATTGAAAAATGACATGAATAAAAAACTGGGAATCTATTTTCATACCAGTTAAGCAATAATTCATCATCCGCATATATCAAAGGGGAAAAAAGAAGAGATTATAGCTCATTAAAACAATTTCCAAGCAGAAACTATGCGAAGTTTCCCATACCATGGTGACGCAATTTATGCGTTCATATTTATATGCAATCTATGCAAGATAAGTACGTTTTTGTTACTCATTATAATGCTAGATATATTTCAGGGCTAGATACCACGATTACAAACAAAAAAATGCCTAGGGTCTATAAAATTATATGATATTTCTGGTAATTGCACGATTTATATTACACTTAATCATGAACAAATGCTTTTAATACATGTACAAATAACTACATGTACTAGGTTTTGACATTGGTTTTGGCACATGTGATCACCATGTATAAAAGTTCTGACCCCCGCCAATCCAAAATTTTAAAGTTAATTTTTATGCTCCACCCTAATGTACATGTATATGGTCTGTCCTATGTTCCCAGCAGATTTAATTAAAAGTAGATAATAATAATAAAAAAGTTCTATAACTGTTAATTTGCAATGGCGATGCAAGCTGAAGACGCCTTGTTTTTCAGACATGGAGTCTGTGACTATAAATCAAGGGATTTTTCGAGTAAAGAATTAAATGAGTTCAGTGTGATAGGGTTATTATCAATAAAGGATGCAGGATCGTAAAAGCCGTTTCGACATCCATTGGAACCACTTTTAGTAAGGTGTATGCACCTCGTTTATGCTATAAGCAAAGGTCACACCATCCAGATGTAAGAGCAGGAAAACCGAGTAATAAAATCTAATTTCTGCATTAAAGCAGGCTCGTTTCGCGCAGGAAAACCTAGCTAATATCCCTTTAATAGTAAAAAAACCATTAGCAAACCTAATAAAACTGAATAATAAATCATTTAACGCTCCATCAACTGTTTTACACCAATACATTGTTTTCCTATGCAATTTTGCAGCTATAGGTGAGATGGTGCATTTTCGTATAGATGTTTAAATCCAGAAAAAAAAATCGTTTACCGGTTTATATGGCAGAACTTTAACCAAAATAATTAAGGATTTAATTGAATCGATCGCCATTCGAATCCCCAGATAATCAACGTTTAATGCGTTTCTATGACAAAAAGAATCTCCAACGGTTCAATCAATACAAGATCATTAAAGTTAACACATGACATCAAAATGAGCCAATTTCAAGGAAGTGGTCAAGCTAGACAGACTTGACCCGTTGCTTGCAGCCTAATAAAGATTGATTTGGGCCTTTCTTATAGTCGATTGCATTACAAAACATTGCATAACGCACAGCCCATGTAAAATCCACAATCTATATATATATTAATGAAATGGATTGTTTCTGGTGATCAAATGCATGCAACAGCTTGTGAAAATTCTAAATAATGAATTAAAGACAACGAATACCAACAGATTAAATAAGTTAGCATGTACATGTATGTGCATGAGCACCAATAACTGACTTCATACATGTTTGACATTGACATGTCCAACAATGTCATATGAATTCACGTGCCATGAGGTCAAAAATTAGATTATACAGCATAAAAGACGGAAAATGTAGGTGGAGATAAAAGAGGATTAGGGATATTAGTGCAAACGTACTATATGAATCTAATATAAAGAGTAAAACATCGTTTAATGGTGCGGTAGGAAGATGAGTAATTGAGGCTTTAACATCAGCCTTGAAACAGTTGTGTAGCTTAAGTGGGACTTAATAAAAGTATAGTTGCCCGAAAGGATTATTTTTTATTTCTCAAGTGACCTAATCAAGCATAAAAGACAACGCTTTCGTTAAGACACAATGTAATGATGAAAAGATGAAGAGTTTTGAAGATGCTAAAGTGCAGAGAGATTATCAAATTGTGTCGCAATGTGATGCATGGCTTTGGCTAAATTTCAACTGAAAGACTAATTTCAACGAATTTTATAATTTATAACGTAGATAAAATGGGCCATTAATTGCATAACAACGCTCGGAGCATTTCACCAAAGCCAATTTTCATATAATGAAAATTAAAATTCTCTGATATAATGCACTTGCACCGACTATAAAAAAATACTAATTTGAAATGTTTAAAATAGTAACAGATTCTCAAAGTTAGTGAAATTGGTTTCAGAGAGCTGTCAAATTTACGAATGTTCAACAAAGAGTTGCAAATTTACAAAGTAAATGTATAAACACAAAACTTGCATGCAATGCAAATTCCGGTCAACTTTAGTCGGCTGGACTATTTTCTAGCCTCAAATGCAGACCTCTATTATGAGTAATGAATGAAAAAAAAATTGAACTGCAGAAAAACGGAACCCTATATATAAACCGAAGGTTAGGTTAGGTTCGGTATTAGGTCAAGTTAGGTTAGAATCCCTCTCCAAGAAATCGGAGGTCAGGTCAGGTCAGGTCAGGTCATCATTTCTCTCCAAGAAACCGAAGATTAGGTTAGGTCTTGTCGCGTAAGGTCAGAATTCCTCTCCTAGAAACCGGAGGTTAGGTTAGGTCAGAATCCCTCTCCAAGAAACCGGAGGCTAGGTCAAAATCCCTCCACTATAGAAAACGGAACGCTAACGCCACGAGCTTTAATTGCTCATGTCGATGGAGGACAGAAAAATAGCAATAGCCGGCTAAAGTATACTTCTACCCAAATTCCGGTATACCATACCAGATAGAAGATGTAAACAGGGTGTGGTAAAAAGCTCATTGAAAAGCCCAATTGGAGAAACAGTATTTTTCACCACGTATACGAGCATAAGAAACATGCAGCTTAAACGTTTCAGGTTTTTTTCAAAAACATTTTTTCGATTTTCATATAGTGCAATTTCAGCTCTGGATTCACCATGCATGTAATAGGAGTAACTTTCATACATGTATGATTTGAAAGTATATTGAAAAACTATCCTTCACAATTCCATTCAGTAAATGCATCAGAAAAAATCCCTCGAAATGAAATTTCCAATAGGAAGTTTTTTCTGAAAAATAGGATAAGAACACTAGAGCAATCTCGATCAATTCTTCTGAGTGTCTTTTTTTAAAGCCATAAATTCCATCCTTTATAAACAAATCGGATGAGCGCTTTATGGTTACCGGTTAGTCAAAAGTAATGTATTTTATGATGAGTGGTGCATTTGGACTGTTTTTCATCCGTTTTTTCGCTCAATATTCCATTTTGCAATATTGTCATCGACGAGGAGAAGGCGTAGACAGATATTGGAAGTAAGCATAACCATGTATATATATATATATATATCGACTCGCGATCATTATTTCCGAACGCCATTCATTATAAATTTCTAGTACATTCAGGGAACTGTCACTCGATTTATGATCTAGCAAAACTTGAAAAGATGGAAACGGCTATATAAAACAGTATAGTGCGATTAGGCTTAAGGTGTTATAAGAAGTCTGTGAAATGTGAAAATACCAAATGGCAAATACGCTTATCATGCAGCTCACAAATAGTATGAATAGACAAACGGTCCTTCTGCAGTGATTGCTAATTCACAAATACAAAAGCAATTATTAATCCAATTCTCCCGGAAAACATGTTCGCTTATATATCAAACATGGTTCTCAAAAAAATGATTTTTAATCCTCAAATTCTATTGTGTTGAACGATAAATGAATGTGCACATGCAGTATTGCAAGCATGCACATCGTTACGTATTTCGGTAATTAAAATCCGAATCGTAATTCATCTTTTCTTAAAGACTTTGCGAAAATCACTAATGCTTTTATGCTAGAAAAAAATGCATCATTGATTTCAAAAATGCATTTGCAGAGATAACGATTTTTTTATGATATTGTCATTCAAGTTCCTGAAGTAGTCCTTGAACTAACATTGCAGTAATTCATACGCATGCCAACTCAATAAAGTAGACATGTCAGATTCCTTAGGCTACACACTAAAAACGTTGGGTTAAAATTAAACCCAATATTGAGTGCTATTTGGACATGATAGCATTAGGTTGAGTTTAAGTGTAACAACCAAATGATGGGTTAAGCCCAACGTTGGCTAACAGGTTTTAGTTAAAATATGCCCAGAAATGGGTAAATGTGAGGTTTGTGTTATTTATAATAAAGTTACCCAATTATGAGTTGATTATACATAACACAAACCTCACATTTACCAAATTCTGAGCATATTTTAACCAAAAACCTGTGTTAATAACTGTGACCTAACATTGGGTATAGCTTTAACCCAACATTTGGTTGTTACACTTAAATTCAGTTCAATGTTAACCCAATGTTTGGTATGTCCATATAGAACTCAATATTGGGTTGAATTTTAACCTTACGTTTTTAGTGTGTATAAACACCACAAATATCTAAACAAATTTACTACTCAATAAGATGCAAAAAAGGGTGCTGGTTAACAAATATATGACATATCCGTGACATATTATATGGACAGGGCTTTATCAGGTAGGGATCTAACAAGTGCATATCAAGTGATTTTCTGAAATTTCAATTGGTTGAATGACCGAGATAGCAGCTAGATGATCATAAAGGGACGTTCGAGGTGAATGCCTCCTACAATTTCTACTACATGTTTGTACAAAAATAATCAAACTTTGCATGAAAGACCAAGGTAAAGATCGTTCCAAAACCGATAGATTAAAGGTGTGCTGTGTATATCAATAGCAATGCCCCCAATGTTGTAAATGTTTTTAATTTAAAGTGATTTAGAGTACGAAAATTATCTGTACACATCAGAAACTATACGAGCATGTATCACTCATTCCCAAATTGCACCGTTCCAATCTATAGAGCGAAAGATTGTTCATTTAACTGGATGATAAACAATGCATTCGCTTGTATAATACTATTTTCAGGCCAATTGCGTCACTTAATGATCATTCCTTAGAAGTAGGCATATTCAGGCAATATAAGTCAAATTTAGCCATACGGTGAACTGCTATTCAGTTTAAGGACCCTATACACGTATATAGCGCAAGTAATAAAAGAATGCAATTTTTTTAAATTGCAATGTATTATCATCCAAATTATGCAAATTGTACTGTATGCCTCTTTCCACCATAGGCCATGTATATATATCATATAGACACAAACCTGAAATATCTGGGTTCAATATAACCCTAATGTTAAGCTAGCTTCGGAAATTACATGTACATAGAGAAAAAATGTAAATAGAATCTAAATCATAAGGATAATTTCAACCTATAGCTGGTCAACTATAAACCCTAAAAAAGGCCTTTTTAAAAAACTTAAATTTGAATGTATAACATAGAATTGCACATAGGAACTTTCTGGATCTGCCTCGAAATTGATTTAGAATCAACAAGTTTGCAGCAAGTATAAAATACTTTTTTTGAAGTTAAACGAAATTTCATTAAATTTCAATGTTGACCTAAACTGTGTCTAAACAAACCAAATTAAAAAAAAAAAACTTGAGAGCTAAACTGATGTGTGAATTCCATTGAGCTAAAGTGCATTGGCTAATGAAAATTCGTGAGCAGAATGATTAATTCCGCTCATAAAAAGCTGAGGTGCGTGCTTATCCCTAATCTCATTAATCAGTATTTCTATTTCATGAAAAAGTCATCATTGCATTACATATTCTAGCCAACACACACACACACATTCTTGCACACGGAGTGAAAAATGGATGTCAAGCATGATGAAGATGCATGGCCACTTATTTGCTTATTGAGCCTGAAAAATATGGACAGTAATTTTCAAAGAGACAATTTCAGAATTAACCGACACATTTCAAAATTGTAATAGAGGGTCATATACAATATATGCGCCGCATTACATATTCATATGCACATTGAGTTTGCGATAGCCTTTTACAGCGAGTAGATAAATAATGCACGTAATTACCATTACATGCTTTCACAGAGCAAGGTTTTTTATTTATGGGTCAGCACATGGTCATTTCACGTTATTATTACTCATAGAGTTGATGCTTGAGTATGTACAAGTGGACTTGCATGCACAGAACAATCATGTTTAGTGACAATTCACCTATGAAACTTGTAGTAGTCATATTTTTTTGTCATTTTCACAAT
The DNA here is from genome assembly GCA_034698905.1 of Xestoiulus laeticollis. Lineage (NCBI taxonomy): Eukaryota > Metazoa > Arthropoda > Diplopoda > Julida > Julidae > Xestoiulus > Xestoiulus laeticollis. The sequence continues at coordinate 1,156 of JAQGCC010002311.1, read as the reverse complement.
GTGTTATACGAAATGTGTTGCATCATTTATTGCTTTGCTGACATCTGCATAAACAATTTCCTAATGAGTCCCCGCGTTTTCTATGCTAAAAACAGACAGCTAAATTAGCCGATACGAATTTCACTATTATTCCAAGTATAGTAATGGGTTAATTACGTTTTTTTTAACTTGCAAATATTTTTTTTTTTATCGGATTCAATATAGAGTAGTGCAAAAAGAAACAAAAATGCTTATATTGAATACCAATACCAAGCTTTGACAGACATTCTAGTCATTTTCATAGTTCTTCATTCTTAGCACTGCGATACATAAAGTGATGTTAATTAAATTTTCATTCAGACTCAAACTTTGAAAGATAAATGTTCGGATGTACATGAACTTCTACTAAACTAGTAACTATAAATCTCGATGAATACACGCAGTTATCATCCATTATTTGATACATTAGATACATAAATCTTAAATTTTTCAACCCCATGCCGGGTGAATAATCATTCTGTGTGTGCGTCCTATATTAAGTAATTAAGCACTATATTATTGGTATTGGATACATATTGCTTATAAGATTAAATTCGAAGATTCAACAAGTTCAGTACGATTTATTAAATACATAATTGACATGTAACTGCATGAAAACTGGTTTTAACTCCTTTCCTGATATAATTATCATAAAAATGGCTTTAAAACAAATGTTTAAATACTTTTCGTATGGGGGGAAAAACCATTTGCATGGCAATGACGTCAGATGACAGCTAGAACGCAGAAAAAATGATAACATACAGAAGCACTGACATGTGCTGCAGATGGGATATCGTAGGCAAACATTAATTCCATCTTATATGGACTGCCAAAAATATTTTACAGAGATTGTCACATACAGAGTTGGAGAATATTTTTACAGTAGTTTTAACGTGTATTACGAATTTTTTTTTCTATGATAACACTGAATTGAGATTTATTGGATACATATTGAGTGACATCAATATGATTGCTACTTCACTATTTCAGTATATCAATAACGTCAATTGATATTCTAAAATACGCTTGTTGTTAGTATAATTGTGTTATATCTTTAACTGTAATAATACAGTATAAAAAAACGTAGTTTTTCGCGTAAAACCTTTTAATGTAGCCAGCAAGTACTGGCAGGAAATTC
>JAQGCC010002310.1:0-18963 GCA_034698905.1 Xestoiulus laeticollis | reverse complement strand
GGTGTGAATTAACACGCAAAAGTTTTCTTGATCCACATCAGTTCTACATCAACGTTGGTGTGAATCAGGTGTAACTGACTGCATGCAACACATTCCTATCGTGTGATTCGTGTCAAAACTGAAGTGGGGAAACAAGTATTATACGCTAACAAACAACTCCAATCATTTGGTAAGCTTTACCATACCATGACTCGGGACAGGCCATCCCAAAAAAGCTTACCAGAGGGCTTACGTGTTTCGATTTGAAAAATCAAGATTGATGAATTGGTAAGTCCAAAAAAAAAAAAAAACACGATGCCTTTCGCATGGTGATGGAAATCGATACGTACCCTTATCGAGTCTCTCGATCAGTGACTGTCATTATTTATTACGGTCGAATTTCAATAATTGATAATTTGGTTTGCAGTCCACGAAAGCCTGCCTTCTTCCCTTCCCAAAGGTGCAGGTTTTAAAGAGTTCCTAATTTATCCTCCATGTTGCCACTCAGTCTATATATTTCTCGCGACAGAATGCCTATAAATTAAGTGCTTCGTGTTATCCCTTGTCTGCAATATTTTTTACTGGAAAAGATTTTCCCTTCTAGTTTTCAGCTTTTCAAAAAAAAAAAAAAAAAAACAATTGTGAATTTGGTCGGCGTCAACCCATGATGTTGCGTGTCAATTAAAAAGCCAACCACGTTCTTTTGCACTTCCAAATAGTCAATAAATTAGCTGTCCCACGTCTGGAAGACTCGCATTAACGCATGCAAAATATGTGAAAAACTTTGAAAAAGCAGGTGCATCTTGTTTCAAACCCTTTTATCCCCCCATCGGTTTTTAATTCGCTTATCATTTCGAGATTCACAATCACCATCAGGCAATACGAGCTTTTTTTTTTATTAATGGCGTCCATAACTAACCGTGTCCTTTTGCCGCAGCGCCATCACGGCCCAAAATGCCTAATAACTTAACCCTTTTTGATAACGGGTGTTTAATTAATAGTTATAATTCAGGGAAAATTGCGTACCCATTATTTCTGGAGAAAACAAAGGCGTTCATTATCGAGTCAAATCAAGGAGTCAGGTTTATGGACGACTAAAGGCAGGGGGGGGGGTTAATGAGGGGTTTTAGGCGAGACGTAGACGTTAGGGGGCGCTCCTTGTTGCGCACCGGCAATGTTGCAAAACCGCTTGTGGTTAATGGTAATAATGTAATACGTCTGATGCACTGGGATTTCAGTGCATAGTTTCATCGTATTTCACGCATCAATTATAGTGTAGCCCGACTATTTTAAAATCAGACACTATATATATCGAAAACTACTTGACATTGGCTATACTTCTTGGATGAGACGTTTCTTATTCATCGATTATGTCATGTGAAATGTTCACTTCTCCTGCATGTACACGTCAGACATATCTGAAATTATATAGGCCTATTGTAAATTTCTTAATAATTTAAAAGTGGCTTGAAATAGCATAGGTTTGTTGAGGTGTGCGGTGTTTTCCTAGTACGCAACTTTCCGTAGAGCCGCTTCATTAGAAGCACCCAATATACGTATATACGGTTATGTTAGGTTTATAGTTAAGCTAGGTCAGGTTGTGTGCGGAGTTTTCTTTGTGCGCAAGTATCCTACTAGCTTATAATTACAACATTAAGTAGAGTGAACTAATCCTAAACGACTCTTGGAATGCTGAGCACAAGGAAAACTCCGCACACATAACAAAATCTAATCTAGCGTATAATATAAAATACATGCTATAGCCTATCCAAATCTAACCCATATTGAGTTCTAGGAAATCCGCACACCTAACCTTGTGTAATTATACTTAGCCAGACCTAAAGTAAAACCTAAAGTGGAAGTAAAACTGCGCACGTGGAAACCTCCGCACAAGTACTCACATCTAACTTAACCTAACCTATATATATGCATATCTAATAAATATTGAGTTCTGGGAAATTCGCTTCTAGGAAAGTTGCACACAAGGAAAAGTCCGCACACCAAGCCTTAAGGAACCTATATTGCTGTCTGACAAAACTGCGTACGTGGAAAACTCCGCACGTGTAATCAAATTAACTCAACCTAGTCTATCCAAATCAAACCAATATTGAGTTATTTGAAATCCGCTTCTAGGTAAGTTGCACACAAGGATAAGTCGACAGCACATTTACCTTGTCTCACCAACATTAATGTATATTGGTGTCTAGCAAAGCTGCGCACGTGGAAAACTCCACACATGTACTCAAGTCTTTCACCTAACCATCCTAATCTAACGCAACGTGTGCTAAATCAACATGTGCGGAGTTTTCCTTGTGCGCAAATTTTCGATCTCTACAGTATAGTACAGCGTGAATAAAAGCTGTTCTTCAGAGTAGTATTGTACAACCCAATTTAAAATAATAAAAATATCAAATATTATGATATATAATAGCATTTCAAACGTTTTTCATTGAATATGAACCCGCTTTACACGTTAGGCTTAAAAAGTTTAATATTTAAACAAAGAGTTAAATATTGCCACCATCTTCATGTTATACCGGTTTTCTTGCCGTTATATAAGGAATGTCTTTCGAGTCACTTTTAAGTATTTATTAGAGTAAAACAGAAAGAAAAAAGTATCGAGGAAATTATATAGGGAACAATGGCGGCAGCGACTATAATTTATTAAGTAATTTACTGTTAATTATCAAACACGATATAAAAGTCAAGCAAACTAACGTCGCATCCTTATATGCAAAAAGAAAAGAAAAACGATGCATTTCGGTGAACTAATAAATTGTACGCAACATTTTAGCGGATTTTGCATACTTTTTCGCATATGTATACATTTCGAGGGGGGTTACCAAAGCCTAAAATCTATGGTTCGATGCAATGCACATGCAAAAATTTCAACCTCACAAATTATTGTGAGAAAAAAAAAAAAAAAAAAATGCCATCGTCCCCAATGGTTTGTGCTCTTGAGTAATTTTGCAAGAACTTGGAATAAAGCATTTAAGTTCCTGACAACCCGTAATTAAATTAAAACCAACTCGAAACCAATAAATACGGGTGCATATATAGTGGATACCAGGAAAGTAATTTGCCTTCACCAATAAACATGGTAAAATGCAATAATTAGATTTCAGATTGAGACAAGAGGTTGACTAAAGGCAATGTATATAGTCGACAAAATTATGCTTATCCATATACCTGAAATCCAGGTAATCATCAGCAAATACATAAAAAATAATGTTTGCAGACAGGCAAAATGCCATTAAATGCACATTTAAGTCATCTTATTAATTAAAAGATCTCGAACTGCTGCTGGAATAATTTCAGCAACGTCAAGCATGATAAGAAATCAAATAAATTATATAATGTATATTTTTTATATCTGCATATTATGCATGCATCAAGGTATCCATAACATTTTGCTGGAAAAAAATGCAAGCATTTTTCAAGAATATCAAAGCTTATTTTTAAAATTTTCAAGGACCATCACGATCAGTATATATAATAAACGATAATCGCCAAAGCAACATATATTCATAACAAGAATATAAATTGATAAAATATTTAATTACTTCCAAATTGTAAATACAATATAATTCGCTTATAACGATGCCGGATATAGCGATACTCCGTATAACAATTTAGAGCAATACGTTTGTTGGGTCTGTTATCTTATGTATACAGTAATTTTGTTTGGATACAAGTGCAATATAGGCTACAATCAATTTTAAACTTTTATTTATAAGTGCATGTATGTACATTAATATTATTTTTACATGGACGATTTATTTTTCATAAATCCGGCTGCATTGATATAACGATTTTGATACCTCGAAGATCGTTATAAGCGAACTCAATCCAGTACATTCTATGCATATTTTCGAGTTTCTCGAGGTACCAAAAATTCAAATACATTTCCAGACTTTCCCAATCTCTCATGTAAAGGAGAGGATAATGCAATACCGCCTGATATTTAACATGACTTCAAACGTGTTTTCAATATTTAGTTTTAAAATTGTATACATGTACATGCAGACTGCCACATTTTTATTTGTAAAAATTAATTATTCTTGTAATGAATTCGTATAATTCTAGCATGAAATTGTCCAATTTGATAAACGATATTATTAAATTGAAGTTGTAAGATAATGCCTATTAAATCTGATTACCGAACGAGCAATTAACTCTCCACAGGCAGTGATAATGAGATTGACTGACCCTGTTATGCATCAATTAAAGTCACTAACCATGTTCTAATTAAAATGCACATGTATGAGCTATTAAATTTATCCCAATTTCGGCTTTTGGTAATCAACATAAACCTTAAAATTTTCATGTTAAACTCCAGCAAAATTTATATTAAAAAAAATGGTTATGCTTCGAAAACACTAATAAGTATTAATAAATAAGAAATCTGTCAAATCCTACTTTATTCAAATGATAAATTAGTTCAACATAACCACAAAAAAACGCTATTCGTGCAATTTTTTTAAAAAGTCAATAATGACTTAATTTCCAGAATAAAAAAAAAAACAATTTTATATACTTGCATACAATTCACCGATGCACACGCAAGCGTATCAACGCACTTAATGGCATTTCATGTAGAAAACGACTAATTAATAAAGTAATTAAGTCGTCTCAACATAATAAATGAGATTGACACGGCCATTCCTCAGGTCAACTACCTTAATAACAGAAAGGTCAAGACGCGAGGCATTATCATATTTTTTACCATGCACAACATATGGAGTTGAATCACATCCCTATTCAATCCCCAGGTGATTGAAAACAATGGAATTACAATTAAAATATGCCAAGTGGGCCTGCTTCTACTTTGCATCTTTATCGTACATACCATCGCTGTTTCAAACACATAAAACATGAGTAAATATTCTCCAGAGACATACGCCACTACCAGAACGAAACTGTGTTTAGAAATTTAAAACGAAATAAATATGTGCATATCATACATGATTCTCAAATACCAGAACATGCTTTTCTCCAGGTTTCAAACAAGCAGGGCATTTTGTTTTATGCCCTATTTATACGGTATCAGGAAATGCATTTGAAAGGGTAGGGTCATTTTCAAACAATGGCTTCGATTGATTTCATTAGCCACGGTCATATTTTCTGTTTTGTCTTACCAAAATAAGCCTTTTTTTTTTCTAAATTATCCTTTTACTTAATTTTGGACACTGATAGGAGCAAATGAAATGTACGAGAACCTAGCATAAATATTCTATTTTTTGTTTAAGTATATGTATATTACATTTCATGGAAATTTGTCCGAAAAGTTTACCAGTCCCTCTACAATAATAAACTTTATAGATATATTTCCATGAAATGGAATATACATATACATAAACAAATAATTTAAACAAATAATAGAATATTTATGCTAGGTCCTCGTTCATTTCATTTGTTCCTAACAGGTTCCAACATTAAATTTTAAAAAAATAATTTAGAAAAAATGCATATTCTGGTATGCAACTCTCTTAAGCCTCGTCTACACGTAACGTTTTGTCGTCAGTCTTGCATGATCATGACAAATTTGTCGAAACTAATGTGTAAAAAGTGCATTATTACAGAAACAAAGCTTTCGAGAAATAAAAAAGCATACCGGTATTGATTAAGTTTACACTTTAAAACGCATTAAAGACTTGTCACCATATGTCAGATAATTCACATATTGTAAATTTAAAAAAAAAGTTTTGACAGATGCAGTTAATCACATGGTTTTTTATCACAGACATAACACCATTAAATTTTAAAATACCCATTTCCGCATATCGATTTTTTAAAAAAAATAGTAAAGGGTTTGACATGGATTATTTTAGTCGAAAATTAATGATTTAATAGTCTGGAGTCAATCAAACTAAATGGTACAACATGACCAGAAATTAATATTGGTTAAAATCAAAAAATGGTAAGCCAAAATACATCCTCCACGATATCATTTTCAGAAAAATCAAGCTAAAAGTTGAAGGGTCATCAAAGTTGCCTTCAAAATAAATCGGGATATAAATTGACACATTTCAGAGTTAATTTTTTTCCCTTCTTTAATACATCCGGATAAAAAATCATTTCATCTGCCAAATTACTAACTGGCCGCATCATTTTCCCCCACGTACTGGTCAGCGTCATATATTATTTAAATGACAAACTCTTTTTCCTCATTTCAACTATATATCCCCTCCATTTCAATCTACGTGTTTCCCAGCCATCATGTTCAAATATTTATGCTTCGTTGGTAGACCACTGAGGGCTGCTTCTACCTACAAATACATCAATTTTGGGATAAAACACTATTGGCTTTTGTGTCAAAAATAAATACACATCTTGGATGAGCAGAAATTACGAACTCATAGAGGCATTTAATTTAGTTTGCCTTGACCATCATTATATCAAATTCCTCCCTCGCACTATATACACAGAAATGCAGTCCAGTATAGTAAATCCTCTGCTACAACTGTGATTTTTCGATTAAAAAGTGCCAAAAAGAGAAAAAAATGCTTCAAGTTAATTCCTAAATTAAGATGTCATCGATACCATGGAAAATACTTTTTCTATTGTATATACTACCCATAAGATAGTGCATGTACAATGTACTTGAAAACTTTCTATAACTGATACATGTATAAGCTCATGTGATAAAACCCTTCGATACGATTACATGTAATACTTATTGAGGTTAAATTTTAATTTTATTATTTAGTCCTTGTCACGAATTCTATTTTGACTTAGACGAAATAAAATTCCAATGTGCACATGCGGGAGGGACGTTATTTCAGCTACTAGATATCTATCCTCAAGCATACATTTCTATGTTTTGATGAGGCTAAAATTTAGAAGCATGCCCCTAGTCATATCGTAACGGCGCTTCATTTGAATCACGTGTTCAGTGGTTATATATGGTAACGGCGCTTCATTTGAATCACGTGTTCAGTGGTCATATATGGTAACGGCGCTTCATTTGAATCACGTGTTCAGTGGTCATATATGGTAACGGCGCTTCATTTGCATCACGTGTTCAGTGGTCATATCGTAACGGCGCTTCAAGTAAATGCCATTCAGGATGTTTATCCCTTGTATGGACCTATGCAAAAATTTGCTGTTCATTTTCTTAAGCTTTGGCGTGGTCACGCATTTTAGCCACTTGACGGGCTTGCACACATCTATAGTAGCCTAGTATTACATGTACATTACCAGATATTTATCCGAGTTTTATTACGTCCAAGACAAGATTGAATTCGTGACCGTTGTTATTGAAGCGAATTGATGACAATACACACAAAAGGTACGTTCACGAATACCATATTTTATATTTGTTTACTGTCCAAGCAGACATTGCCAATAGGAATGCTCTTAGTGCTGCTTTATAATTGGTCAGAAGTGCAAACTGTCCTGTCTGAACTTCCGTAAGTTATCCAAATTTCATTCCACGGAAAATTCCATGCATGCAGTTATATTGTCTAAAGCCTGGTTTACAGGTATAAAGTTTTGTCTGTCATCAATCTTGCATGATCACGACGACGTTTAGACCGCTTAACGTATGTCTCAGTGCGTCAGTGATCGTTTTGTCGTAATGATCATGCAAGACTGACGACAAAACGTAACGTGTAGACCAAGCTGTGATGACATAAATTATTAACTTGTGCTTAAAACCTGAACAGAGTTAAATATAACAACTTTATCAACATATAGTTATGAGGAAAATAAGCTGAAAAAAAACGTGCATCAACCCAAGATTGGATATAACAATTTCATTAACGATTAGAAGGGGTTTCAGCGCTAATCTTTATGTAAACTTCAAAAAAATTCCGGTCAGTGAGGGGTTGTGTGGGTTTCAAACCCCGCCGCCACTCCCATCCCTACAGCACTCAAAATCAAAAGTAATCGACAAGTTCTCAGATGATCAGACATCGTTATACCGTGCGTGTAAAAGCCATTGAAAACCGTCTAGCAATCACAAACGTCAATTAAATCACTTTTAAATCCATGCCAAGGAAAAACCAAAACGCACGCAAACTGGCATGCATCCAAGGAATTACCGTATAAACCTTTTAAATGAAATAAAAAAACACAAATTCCAAGAATCCATTCCTATAATTTCAAAAAAACACCATGCTACAGTTTTCAGGTCCTGCTGGGCATGGCAAAGCGTCTCATGCATGCAAACAGGTTCCCCCCAAGTCTACGGAGTCCCAGGTAGGCCTAAATATACAAGACGGGCTAATGTCAAACCCCCTCCTTTTCGTTAAGCAGCCAATAAATAAACAAAATCGAGGCACATTATATCGAAGGTAGAAAATGCTGACCGCAACCCCAACAACCTTTCGGCCGTATATTTGGCAAAGGTGCGTTCCTCAGGGTCTGCAAAGTCTCTTTTTTCTCCCCCCTGGAGCAGCATGCATGTCCATAAAGCATGCATGGCCCATTTGAAATTCGGCACAAATAACTCTTCCCATAAGTCTTATTTTATAGGGAGGCTCCAACAAAGTGCTTTTTTGGACGAGTCTGGTCCTCCTCCCCTCACTATTTCATCGCTGTCAGAATCCGAAAAAAAAAATATATATATCAAAAGAAAAATATAAAGAAAAGAGCATTTGGGTGCAACTGCAAAGCAAGAAAAGTGTCACTTCTTGACAAAAACTGCTTGGAATTTACGACTTCGTCAAAAAATTCTTTCTCCTCCAGCTGACATAACTGCCAACAGGTGTGGACCGTTTCAAAATCCACAATCCGGCATAAATTTAGCTGTTTTAACAAACCACAAAATGCATGGAGTTGCCTATAGTGGGAAAGGGGGTAATGCGATACTTTTGCCGCTTGGGGGATGAAAAAAAAAAGTGTCGACGTTTATTAATTCATCTGTTTTCATTACAATTAATGTTTCTGGATGACACGTTTGGACTTCCATGTATACACTTGTGGCGTTCAACACTAATTTGGAGATGAATGGAGGATGCTTTTCAGCATGCATGCGTCTGCATGGCTATAAGGGGTCATGTTTCCTGAATGTCATGCCCTGTAACTTCCGGTACCACAATGCAATAATTTGACCATGTGGACATGGAGCTTGGTGAAAATGTTCTTGGTATCAATGAACCGCATCTTGAGTTTGTCATCAATATAATTCTGGTATACACAAGCCCAAAAATCGTATGTACAATTTTGTACTTTCAGGAACAGTTTTATGTGATTTGTTCAAAACCAGAAGACAAAACTCACATTTTGTCCTTGGTATAGAGCTCCTATAAGTATACTTGAAATGCACCATGCAATTTTCCTCGAAATTGTGTCAGAACACCATTTCCCTGCTTTTAGAACACTTGAGATCATCTCAGCAGCACACTTGAGGTGTGCTCACAAGATGGACAGTTAAATCGCTTCTAAATAGTTCGAGAACACAAATCCCATTTTGGCACAAGTATACACCCAGCTAGACCACCAAAAATTCATCGAGATTTATTACTAACTTTAGAGCATTTTCCTGCTTTTAGAACATTTCAGCACACTTCAGGCGTGCTCACAAGATGGTGTAATGTACAGCTTAAGTACCGCTAAAGAGTTTGTGAATACAAAAATCACATTTTGACACGTGTCTAGACCATGCAATTTTTCTCAAAATTATGTCTGAACACCCTTTTCCTGCTTTTAGAACACCAGAGATAACGTCAGCAGCACACTTCAGGCATGATGGAATAATGGACGGCTAACACGATCAGCTTTTAAACACAAAATCATATTTTGACACAACTACATACATTATACCTCGTTAGACCATGAAAATTCCATCGAGATTCCCTAAGCAATTTCCTGCTTTCAGAACATTTCAGATCACCTCATCAGCACACTTCATGTATGCTCACAAGATGGTGTAATGGACAGCTAGTTTGAAAAACGCAGAAATCACATTTTGGCTCGAGTCTATATAGACCATGCAATTTCTCTACATTCTGAACTAGAACACTTTTCCTGTTTTTAGATCGTTTCATATCACCCATCAGAACACTTCAAATGTTTTCACATTGTGGTGTAAAGGACAATGGAAATGAGAGTAATTAGTCCAAAATAAGGTGACTATTTTTGATAATTTGGTTCGATTTTTGATAATTTGGTTCGATTTTTGATAATTTGGTTCGATTTTTGAAAACAACTTGGTCAACGTTTGACATGGGGTAAAAAACTGTCACTTGCAGTTGATAAGTCAGTCAATCAGTGAACTGATCATGTAAGAAAATCCTAATCGGAAGCCATAACCAGGTTCTGTCAAGCATGAAGTTGTATGCATTAATCAGCAAAAACACCAGTCTAGAGATTGAAGGGTACAAGTCGTGCCAATTAACCAGGGTACAAGTCTGCTGTTTAATGTCAACAATTCCACACTCGATCTTAAATACAACAGTCCCATCAAGGTCCCAGCAGGTTTCCATCTCCAAGCATGGACTAATAGAAAATTCCCTGAAGAACGTTTCATCCAATCTCCATTGCAATAATGCAAATTGTATAAGTATATGGGTTTCATCAATCTGTTAGAGCAAAGGGCCGATCCATCCACCATAAAATTTTGAGTTTCTCCCACACGGTGAATGGTATATAGTGGCAAAACAGCAAACAAATAAACCTTCCTCATGCACATATGCCAACATTCCCGAAACCCATTCCAGATTTTACCATAAAATAAGGGGCAAGCACGACGTTGGACTCCAGGGGTTTGTTGCACGAAACGCAACGCCCAAGCAACCCCTTAAATTATATGGCCAATATAAATTTACATGAAACCACGTTCTCCCCATCGCAAAATTCTAATGCAATCCAACAACAGCATCGAGTCGCCCCGAATGAATAACACCAAAAGTTTTCCTAACTAAAACAGTTATTTAGTCAAGATTTGCTGGGAGCCATGGTGTTTATGGGAACAGATCATGAAGTTGCATAGAGAGAGATACGATATATATATATATACCGTCTCGCATAAATACAAAATATATATTTTATTATGACCAAACTTTTAGTGCGGTCTCATTTTCGTAGGCCTGGCGGGCAGAAAAGGGCCCCTTGCACCGCATCCTTTGGTGGAGGTGGTTGGGATGGAGTACAGATAAGTCCACCTTGGCCAGAAGTGGATGCATTCAGTCTTATCGTAACAAAGGGCATTTGAATAAGATCAAAGGGTCGAATTGCTCCATTGGGACCCATCAGAAACGAATATGTCGAACACAAATCTCCACGTAACCTGCGGTCATTTGAATAAGGTTGGGATGAAAATGACTTGCCATGCATGCTGCCATTGTATATACCTTGCCAAACTGTATCTGCCATCTTCTTTTAACTACTTTTTTCGGACGCCCTGGAATCGATATTCACGTTCGACCGCAGAAAACATTAGACGAAAGCGATGCACGCTATTGCAATATTAAAATTCGTGCAAAAATTCATAAAACTGCTCCAGGAGCGAACATCCACAATGCCACCCACAACGTCCAAAGTTGTCGAAACAACAGTGCTCGCAAACACTTCTGGCGCTGCAGGGTACAATAGCTGTATACATTTTCCCCAAACGGAACATGTTCAAAATGGAAATTTGCTGCATGAGATATGCACGCCCATGTATATGTATACCTTCTAGGGCTTCTCAAATTCTATAGGGCAACGTTGGCCAACGAACTAGACTTAAGTGCTCATAAAAACAAAATGCCAACTTATCATTATTGGACTTCAGAGGTATACTTCAAATACACGTGTTTTAAAAATAATTTAGACGTTATCACCATGCTTTAGATAAGCACTCGAACCAGGTATAATTACGAATTCCTTAAGTTACACCAGAGACATAATTAACTTAAAAGGTGTCGCTAGAGATATTGATAACTTAATAACTTTATCCCCTACATTGTGTAGTGCAGTTGCTCCTTCATTTAAAATAGTTTACTGGCTTTCATTGACAAATAGTTAGCTTATACTTTTGGTCTCAAACTGCAAAGAATATAGCTTCTAACTTTGATTCGAGCAACATCTTACCTACAATATATTCTGTTGCTGAGCTGCTATCTTAGACTCGAACAACTTCTTTCATATACTGTATACATGCACATGTAATTCGTTTGCTGAGCAAATATTTCCTATACCGCTGGTCCCAAATTGCTTAAGATAGCTGTTGCCACCTATAACTTGAGCAATTAATGCTTAGGATAGTTGCTGCCACATTTAACTTGATCAATTGCTGAGCATGCAGTCTTCAACTTGAGAAATTACAATGCCATGCTACTTCTGGCAACCTTTGACATGTATAGAATTGCTGATCTGCTACCTTTGACTGAGAAATTTCTTACATTCTGGAGCTGAGCAACTGGTTCCATTAAACCACTGCTTAGCTTTAATACCTTCGACTTAAGCAATATTGCTTGGAATAGCAGTTACCTTTAGACAATCCAATAAGTTTGACTTGACCTTTTGCTTTTGACCTTTGACTTGAGCAATTGCTGAGCTGTTAATGCCTTTGAATTGAGCAACTTCGGACTACTATTCTGGTGCTGAGCAACTGGTCCCAACCCACTGCTTAGCTTCAATACCGACAAGGTTGGCTTAGTGGTTATGCTTAGCTCCTTGAATTCGGGAGACCCAGGTTCAAACCCCGGTCGGCTATCCTGGTTGTGGTTTTTCGTGGTTTCCCACAACCTACCGTAATCGCCCATATAGGCACATTTAGGCAGATGCCGGGATAGTTCCCCAAAATTTCCGCCACGACCGTATACTCTTCCCTTTAAATATCTGGCACTTTGCCCCCTGCCACATGGCTTGATAAATGCTGACTGCAGGGTAAAGAATTGAATTGAATTGACTTAAGCAATTGTTTAGAACAGCAGTTACCTTTAAACTTAATCGAATAACTCGCTGCCTTTGACTTGAGCAATTGCTGAGTCTACCCTTCACCTTTGACTTGAGAGTTACCTTTCTACTTAACGAATAACTCGCTACCTTTGACTTGAGCAATTGCTGAGTCGCTACCCTTCACTTGAGCAATATCTTATATCTCCAACTGAACTATTCTGTTGCTGATCAACACATTCACCCCACTACATCCTCGCTCTGGAAGACATCATTCCATATCGTTTCCCATTGCCTTATTTGCACGACCTGACGTTAACCGTGATTAACGCCCGCAGCAAGCCCCCAGATTCAAATTTCCGCAGAGTGCCAAAACCTCATTTTCCTGTCTAATGACAGATGTGAAGTGACGTCGAGAAATCAAGCAAGGCAAAAAGGTGACGAGCAAATGAAATAAAAACAAGAGGAAATCAACGCGTTAACTGCGCTGTCCAAAAACGTGTCATTACACGCATCACCCAAAGGTGGAGCGTCGTAGTGGTTGGGGATATGGTTGTGACATCCCCCTCGCCTTTTTTCACATTGAGAGGGTGCTGGAAAGGGAATGGTTGTATTTTCCCATAGTACACAAGAAGGAAGGCCGTGTGCCCATACGATCCGTTCGCCCTGTTTTCCCGCATGTGTGTAAGTGCATCCACTTATCTTAACAAGTGTTATGGTTTCTGGTGTGCTCGGGGGGCCATAACGGTGTCTCATTTGAATACTAAGTAGCTGTTCAGGAAACACCTCTTCCCATAAAGTCCCGTCCCCTCCCCTCTTGCTTTCTACGAAGAAAATTGAAAACCAAAAAAAAAAAAAAAAAAAAAAGACATACTCTAGACAAGCAAGTAACGTACGTTCAAGGTGTGGGTGGTAATCATATATATAGGATGGGACATGCATATAGCGCCACCAATGGTAAAATGTCACTAAAGAGGGGGCTGGGGCTGAATACTCTGACATGGAGGAGAAAAAAAAACCCAAGAAGAGTGCATTTCTTCGCTCTCCTTAAACGTCGTTTCTTGAGATTTTCTTCTACCAGAGTGTATCTTCCAAACACCTTACATCTGATTGAAAAGCAGCCATCAACGAGCAAAAAAAAAAAAAAAGAGAGAAATTCCCTCAACAAAGTCAAACATTTAGAAACAGAGAGAAAGACATTTAAGAAAAGCGAAAAAGAAGGAAAAAAAAAATAGAAAAAACGAGTGCAATTCTCTCGTCTCGAGAAATACACGAATCTAATAAAGAAAACCGACCGAGAAAACAAAGGAAAATTCATATCAAAAGTAAATGCGAACTTCTTGAGGCGTGCATATAGAGGGTCCTATATCTAAGGAGCAAGACACAAAAAAACAGAGTATATGCAAATACCTGGTGTCTGTCTCCATATGTATATGTTGTTTTCTATATATGCGACAGGGAGACTAGGATTCTTGCTGGTTTGCCATAACAGTAAGAATTGCATTTTGCTATTACAATAATCTTGACATTCTATAACGTAAGGTAGGGACGTATAAAATAAAGCATTTGCTCCTATGCTAAAGGTAGGCACAGAACCATGTGCACGACTTTGCTTACTGATTTCATATTGTTTCAAAGGTAACCCCAAAGGATGCATTCACAATAGTCATGGCAATATTTGTCTTTGCTCTTAAAACAAGAATCTTATCTTAAGAGTAATACTAAGACTAAGACACTTGCTCTTAAAACAAGTGTCTTATGTTAAGAGTCATACTAAGACTAAGACACCTGCTCTTAAAGCCAGTGTCTAAGTATAACAACTGTCTTATCTTAAGAGTAATACTAAGGCACCTGTTCTTAAAACAAGTGTATAATGTTAAGAGTAATACTAAGACTAAGACATTTGATCTTAAAACAAATGTCTAATCTTAAGAGTAATACTAAGACTAAGGTACTTGCTCTTAAAACACGTGTCTTATCTTAAGAGTAATACTAAGACAAAGCACATTTCATCAGAGTAGGTCTTGGACTAAAACGGTACAAGCTGTCGTTACAGTTCGTCTTATGTAGGTTCAATGGAAAATTAAATCAAACGTACAATTGCACCTTTCTTTTTTATATAAATTTAATATAAAAATCATAAAATTCATATCAAAATTCGATAAAATTTTATATAAAAATCAGGGTGATATACTGAAGTAAATAACTGCAGCTTAGTAGTTGGTGCCATCCATATAGATTTAAATTAATAATCTTAAGAATAATACATTTTTTAATACAAATTTAAAGGCTATAAGGCAACCATTTTCATACTGCCAAGTTAACTAAGTAAGACTGGTGCATTTTTTAGCAATTATGTCTTAAGAAACTAAGACTAGTACACTAATTTTAGGTAAGACCCTTACTGAGCCACATTCAAAAGCAGTTTTTCAATTCAATTCAACTCAGTACCATACAGCCAGCAAACACATACCATGTAGTATTTGGTGGGACGTTATAGAAATTAGTTATCATTAAAAGATAATTATTATCAACTCTAGTAGGCCTATAGTTGTTACCATTAAACTAAACAGATACTATAGGACCATTGTCAATTGACTTACCAGAACCATCATGCTCATATGTTGTTGGTAAAATATTTTTTTTTATAATTAAGATTTCAGATAAAAACACAAACTTAAAGTTTGAAAATCATTTTATCATTACATGTATGGGAAAGGTGGAGGAAATCTCATAAAATGTGAATATCGTGCTCATATGCAAAAAAACATACTTGCTTACCATTGTTTTTAGACATTCCACACATCTGGCATTATGAATCATATTAAGGTATCTTTAATGACATGTAATACAACAACTTATTTCACTTTCATTACCACCAAAATCTGATCTTTTTTTTTCCACCTTTTTTATAATTCTCGCATCATAGGGGGTATAAATGGTTGTTTTTAGCCATTTGGCCAATACCATACAGGTGGCCATATTAAAAAGCAGCAGATTCCCACGAATAAAACACAAATGAACAAAAAACGACAAAATATTTTCTTTTTCAAAGACCCAACTATTTAAATGTGAAATTGAGGTGAGGATTCCGGTCATATGTTAGAAACACACAGGAGGTAAAACTTCTTATATTTCAGAAAAGAAAATTGCATATAACAAGCCGGAAACTAGGCGGAAGTTTAATAACAACAATTGCTGCGTTTTTTTTTTGTTTGATAATTTCTTGAAATAAAACCGAGAACAAAACCATGTAATCGAGCTTGAACTTTTCGTGTTCGGACCTTAATTCGGGAAGATAATACGGCATTTGTAGGAGGTAATTTTCATTTGTATACATATGGGAGGTTACGGAAAATATTAGGGAGATTAAGCTGTCTTGTGTTCACGGAGAACGTATTCGACAGTTTCGAATTGCACTTGAGCCTGCCTGTCAAATAGTTCACGTTCGCGTTTACGTGAGCTGTCTTGTGTTCAACGCGAACGTTTTCGACAGTTTCGAATTGCACTTCAGCCTGCCTGTCAAATAGTTCACGTCCGCGTTTACGTGTACCTGAAGAAAGCAGGCTTTGCGTACACGCAAACGTGAACGTGAGAAAAATACATAGAAAAAGACTGCTGTCAGATACGTTCACTTGTACACAAGACTGCTTAATCTCCCTAAAGTCTTTCAGTACACCTTCAAGTCACCAAACTTTGGAAATATAATCGGAACTATGGCCAATTAACGTCAATGCCATGTGAGCTTGCACTTGAGCCTGCCTGTCAAATAGTTCACGTTCGCGTTTACGTGAGTTGTCTTGTGTTCAACGCGAACGTTTTCGACAGTTTCGAATTGCACTTCAGCCTGCCTGTCAAATAGTTCACGTCCGCGTTTACGTGTACCTGAAGAAAGCAGGCTTTGCGTACACGCAAACGTGAACGTGAGAAAAAGACATTGAAAAAGACTGTGCTGTCAGATACGTTCACTTGTACACAAGACTGCTTAATCTCCCTAAAGTCTTTCTGTACACCTTCAAGTCACCAAACTTTGGAAACATAATCGTAACTATGGCCAATTAACGTCAATGCCAATTTTGAATATAAGGTACCAAATTAATAGTATAGCAAAACCTAATTCCAGTGACAAAAGATAAAATATTAGTAACCGACTGTTTATAGCAAAAATGAAATCATCATAACATATGTTCATTAAAAATAAAATTTAAATGGATAAATCAGTACATGTACTTTAGAATAAAAAGATGACATCTGATGACTTGGTTATAATTTAAAGAAAAAAATCAAGTACATTTCCCAACTTTCCATACAGAACTATCATCAGATGAACCCACAAGATGTGGGAATATATTTCAAAACATAACAAAAAATATATTTGACAAAATATTCTAGTAATATGTCACATAATGTTTCAGAAAGTACATAAAAAAATATAATGCATGATGCATTTTCAAATATATTACAATATATAGTAATGAATATATAAAATATATAGGTAAGAATATATTTTCAAATATATTACAATATGTAGTAATGAATATATAAAGTATATAGGTAAGAATATATTTGAAAATGTGTCATGCATTATATTTTTTTATATATCATTAAAAATACCAAAAGTCCCAATTCATGATATTTTCTGATACATTATGGGACATATTATTAGAATATTTTGTCAAATATATTTTTTTATATTTTGAAATATATCCCCACATCATGTGGGAAGCGCCATCACAGAAGGATCATGAAATTAAAACATTATTTCATGTTCTAAAAACGTGATTTTATCTGTAAAATAATGTTCCCTGGAGACCGATGGCCTCTTACATTTCAAGACCATGCAGTATGGGAGGTTCAAATCACCTTAATGTTATACATTACACATGGAATTCGAATTGGCGCATAAACAAGCCTCAAAACACTATAAAATTCAGTAAAACTACAGCATTTTGTTCATTCATTCGTTATTATTTTTTGTAATAGTTTTTTAAAGTTCTTCAAAGAGCCAGAACAACCATCCTTGTAATAACACATTCACACGTATACCCACCGTGGGAATCCCAAATGGGTGGCTCATGACACCATGCAGATTTCTCTGTGAGGTCCACATACCTGTAATGAGTGCCCAGGCACTCATTACACTAAAGAGTGGTAAAAAAAACTCCATTAGATTTTCCACGAGAGTCCACCGCAAGAGCTGATGCAAAAACATTGTTGTTTTTCAAAGTGCCGAATATTTCGTATACTGGAGGTGAGTCAGACGTCCATTTGAGCAAAAATATATACGTATACATATTAGACAGGAACATCCCGTGTTACCTTGCGTGGAAAAGGTATAATTAGAACTCCACAGGATTTCGTATAAAAATACAGGAATTTCAATGATGTAGGGCACTCCAGATGTCGGCGTTGAGAATGTTTGGAATGTCATAACATTTTCAAAAAACATGGAGTTTTACCTTGTAAGTAATCAAAAGCCGTTGTGCCAACTCTGTAAAACAATATTGCTTGTCAACAATAAATCTACCATCATCCATTGTTGAGATAAAGACTGTACATACATTGTACATGTACATGCATATGGAATTATTTTAAATAAAAATGTACGATGGTTCTTAAGTTTAATGCTCTACATTGGTACCTCTACAGGGTTCCATCAGAAATAAAATTGTCAATTTCTCTTACATTTTCCAGTTTATCAAAACAATTTTCCCTGATTATCCTGTAGATAAGAAATTAAAAAATAAGTGCATGACAGCATGCCTGACAACTTCTTGTAATGTGTAAGAAATGTCACATTGAATTCAACATGGTATCACGCAAACTAGTATGTTGAAGTTCTAAACAATTTCCCTGACTATTCCATATCTATCAAATTTCTTTAATAATTCCATGTTTCCCCGTACATGTACATGCAAATAACATTTCCAATAAAATGTAGGAGTACCTATTTTCATTAATTGACTATCAACCTGATACCAACGATTGGCAACTCTGTCATTGCTTAAGGGGGAACTGAACTGCATGTTTTGCTATGGGGAAATTTTAAAACATAATGTACTTTTAAAAAAACTACTTAATACAGAAATAAAAATTGATAAAAATGCAGTATTTTTGTAGCTACTGCATGATCAAAATTTCATAATTTTCCCATTTATA
>JAQGCC010002309.1:0-18964 GCA_034698905.1 Xestoiulus laeticollis | reverse complement strand
CACGATCCATATCCATGTTATCAAACAAACACCATGCGCTCCCTTCTAACCAAGTTAAATAAAAGGTTTTAAAAATGAGGCCTGGCCGTGTGGGCACTACCAGGGTTTTTCGCAGCACTTGGATATAGTTGACGTCAGAGACTGGCCTTGGCAGCAATTTACTGTATATCAAGGCGCTGCATTTGATGTTGAATACTAAAGGTAGCACAAGTCTATTATGCAAAACCCATTTTCGATTTTGTGGTAGCTGATAAAAGGTCTCCGATAGTCTCTTCAAATGGAATTCATCCATAGGAAAGGCACAAAGACAGCGCAGTCTGAACGCTTTTGTAGTAAATTTATTGTTTGTTTAAAATCAATAGCGACTTCGGAATCAGATGGTCCCAGATCCATTAAATGTACCATATTTGTTTTGTAAGAATGTCAAGTACAAATAAAAAGGAGTTCATACTGGGTTGAAACACTGAATTTTGGATTTCCCAGGAATTCTCGGACAATCACACACATCACTCAATACATCGAACTCCAATTTTTTTGGCATTTACTGTAAATATATCTTACTTTTCTCCTCCCAGTACATTTTAAATTTCAGGGGAAATCCCAGGAGGAACTTGACCTGTAAACATCCATTTCAATCACCTACAATTTTAAAGAGTGCAAAGTTAACAAGGTAGTACAAATTGGACAAGTTACTAGAACATTTGACATTATCCACAGCACTTAATCGAAATATATCACTGTATCCAACGTTAACATTTTACCAGACTAACCCTTCAAAGTTTAAGATACAAGTGTGAACAATAATGAAACACTCGACAAAGTGATTCAGTTGTAGTATAGTATCGAGTCATCAAATATTGATCATGGTTTTGTCTAATATGCTACACCTCTGGCATTTGCAAAATTGCCACACATTAACGCAATGTTTTATATCCAATATAGAGACAAAGGTGTTGTAAAACTGATCCATTGTAAAAGGGTGTGACGAGTCATTCAGGTCGGTGACGCATAAAAACTCATTGCCATTGAACTGAACGAACCTATATTTTATCTCCTCAAAATGTGGATCATTTATTTCATATAATAGCTATCATGTTTCAGGACAAATTCATTGGAATGACTAGATTCCAGTCGTTTTTATTGAAAACAACGATTGCGTCAATTGTATTACGGTAACAAATGCACAAATCTGTTTGCTAAGTATAGGCCTATACATTACATGTACATGTATAATCAAGGAGGAATGAACTGTAGCATAAAATTACATGTACAATTTAAAAAGGATATGAGCGTGGTTTATCGTGTTAATTAATTTCATTCAGTGAACTTTACCCCTATAGATAACAGTTACTTTAACTACAGGGAGCATCTAGCTGCGCAGTATACGATATTAACTTGTCATGATATAGAATGTGAGTAATTGCATTACAGGGTATTTGCGAAATAAGGCTAATTAGTTTCATTTAAATCCTAGGCCGAAAGTAATTAGCGAAATGAACAGTGTTCATCGTAAACAAGGTTAAATAATGCATTTAGGAGGTATATTAGCACTGAAACGCATGACATCACAATGGACTAATACAGTACCCTACTGGAATATTGGATTTGAAAATAAATGCAATAGTAATCAATTATCAATTAATTTAATAAAGGTTTGAGTTGGCTCGACATCCGTCTGTTTGTGAACAATGGAATTGGAATTAAAATCTCCATGAATGCATATATAGTTATTCTCTTTTGCCTCATGTTACAATAGTAAATTATGAGATGATTAAACCTATTCATCAACACTAAAATTCAAAGTTGGAAATTACACAATTGAAACAAGATAGTTAATCAATGGGAATTTTCTCCATTGTATAATTATTACAACTTGACGTCACTAGAATGACTCCCACACTCCAACAAACATGTCTTGCGTCAGGAAAATTTAATTTGTTTATGCCAAAAGTTTCCTTTAACGTGTAAATTTTTTTCCTTGCAATAAAAATGCTTTCTCCAGAAATAGGAGTAAATAACTTCACTTACATATACATGTAGGCTATATGAATTATTTCTCTATTAAAAACAGCATTTCCAATCAATCAAACGATTCAAATCAATTGGGGGAAAATGTATACTGATTACATGTATAATCTACTTAAATGTATAAAGGGGTAGACAGGCAGTAAACTCAGTAGTAAGGAGGCAACCATAAACTGAAAAACTCCGTATGTATTTTTTTTTAACAACAAATGTACTTTTGTATACTAACGTTCGCCTCTTTTTGAAGGCCTCAAAAGATGGTAGAAAAACTGGACACGAAACGAGTATTTCAAGCATTGATCCTGGTCCCTGATTGATGGTTCCATATGTTGTAAATTATAGGTCCGAGTTATCGATGCAGGGTTTCCCAATTTCCCACCAATTGAATAACAATTTGTATCTAAAAACCTAATGACTAAGATCAAGCTTTTTTCCCTTTGTTATGAGGAAAATCATGATCGTTTTCATTGCATTAACTGCCTCGAGATTAATATGCTCTTCGCATAAACAAGTGTTTATACGTTTTCCTCAAGATAAATCGTCATGTTACAAACAAAATACTGAGGACAACCTTTTCTTCCAATCATCCATCAAAGCTCGTTGGAATTTTGGCGAAAACATTAGTTTTTTTTCAGTTATACTGATTAGATCATCGTTAAATCCATTGTTTTAGTGTTCATCAGCATCTTATGAAAAACCTTTAAACCGATTGGACAGAAAGCACACACTGTAGATTCAAAAATTCCCTAACAACGTTGAGATAAAAAAAAAACTCCTTGAATAGCACGTCCTTGATGTTTTATATACATGTACTACCATGCTTCAACAACTATAGATACACTGTACATGAGTACAAATGTGCACCAGTTACAAAATCTCATCGAATACCAAGGATGGTCATTGTCAAATTCGAAGATTTCCTTAGTGCGACATTTGTTTACTGTACCTATTCTGACAACATTTTTGGAATACTAAAGCCAGGAAATCCAACCATGCAGGCAAATGTTTTTCACGTGGCAATAGGCCTACATATTTAAAAATATTGTAATCGTCAACTATAAAAGCATTGATCTTTCGAAATACATGTATTTTATAATTAAATCACTTTTCCCTGAATATTCCACGTCTAGCCAATTTCCAGGTCTGATTACAGCTTGACTACATATTCTCTGAGTATAGTAGTGCTTGTGGTATATGCACATTGTCTCTTTATAATAACGCTGGACACGCACTTATCATTCAATGTCACTAGCCAGTAACAAAAAATACCATGATGGGAAAAAAAATCGGAAATTTCTTTTAACTCTGTAGAATTTCTAATTTACTACTCCCTAATATTTGGCATGCAGGAATCTGTGATTAACTTGTTTTCTTCAATAATGAGTCTTGACCTTTGTTTCATTCCTCATAAATTTGCGATGCATTTCTTTGCTTTCATCGGGATTGTTTCGCACCTATTATTTAGAATTTGCTCCTGAACATTTACCATACCCATAACAAGTGCTTTTTTGTCGCATGTTTCACCATCGGTTTACCCAATTCGTCTTCTTGTTTTCCCCCACCCTAATCCCATGCAAGCATCCCTAATAGTCAAATCCCTAGATCCATATGGTAACAGGGAATTTGAAAAGTAACAAGGTGCAACGCATAATGGCAAGATGCCTTTGCCTAAACGCGCTATTTTTATCGAGTCAGAAGGCGATACATCATCTTCAAAATAGTTTTCCAAATCTAGAAATAGAAAACGACCTAGAAACCTAGAGAAAATATGCCATGCTTCCAACAGATGACTTTTTTCAGTTGCATTTGCTTTGTAAATATACTGTACACAAGGTCTGCCCTCTGTTAATATTTTCGGAATGAAATCAAAGAGTTAATTACTAGCTACCTCGACCCTGCCAAATTATAGCTTGCCACAATTGCAGCATGCAGATGTGAAAGTGACGAGCAAAGTCGCATATATACAATATAATTAAATTAATAATTAAGTGTACAGCACCAGCTGGTTAAAATTGCAAGCGTATTGTGCTCACGTAATTCGTGTTAATGCAATAAACTTGCTCACACCTTTTAAATTAGACTTTGCATTGAATTAAACAGCGATTAATTCACAAATAGCTATCTTTAAACTCCAGCCAGTCGCCAATTTTGTATCCTGTTTTTTTGTGAATGAAAACAGAACGATATTGGAATTAGCAAGAGATCACAGTCATATATGTCTTCCAAAGCACGTATTTCCATAGAATTTAGACAGAAACGGCTGACACATACATAACATACAGTGTACATGTAGATATATTGGAAACTAAAAGGACATCACATCCATCTTAAAAGTCAAGCCACACATGAGAAAGAAGGAAAATTTCAATTCACAAGATGCATACACAATTGTTCACAAACTGAAAATACATATATAATAAGTATTTCATTAGCATGCATGTATACTGTATTTTGATAACAGACAATTTTGTTGCGCCATGACTACGATAAATTCGGATGTGACATCACTTGGAACAATATGCCAGAACAGATTACATAATGCCTTAGAGAGAGTTCAGACAGAAAAGATAAGGCACATACCAACAACGCAGTACAATGTAGTGTATTTAGGAAATATCTAATGATTATTTCCATTCAAATTATGCAGCCGTCACATCAAGTAAAATTCGATGACTGCTTATTTCCAACGAAACAACATCAGCCGGCCATCTTTACTATCCCCAACAACAATTGATGAATCATATTAGCAAATGTTACAGTATATATGTTTATATTTTCAGCTGTTGCAAAACGCACTAATCACTAGCAAGCACGGTATGACTTATCATCTTAGCACCTGATTAAACCCAGCAATTGGAGGTAAATGAAATTGTTGAATATGCACTGATGTATTTCGATTTTGGTCATGGCTCACCGCATTTCAATCATAGCTAACGCACTACATGATTGGAAACTTTTCAAGAGACATTTCGGTCTTTCTCCAAACTTCGTCATGAGGTTGTGGCATTTTGACAAATATATGCTATGATCTATAATAGCCTCTGAGTCGAGATGGCTCTTGAAAACGTGTCTATCGCTTCTGGTAACTCACGTGGTTACATGCCTCATAGCCATGCAGCCTCAATGCGGTTTCCATCATGCAAGCAGCTAGAATGTCTCATATGGCCTAGAAGTCTAGAATTTGCTTGAAGGTTAGGTATTATTATGCAAGCAGCATTGCATAACTAAAATGTAAATGACGAGAGAGAAAAAAAATTCGAGAACGACCCAAGAGATAGAAGAATGAACAAGTTTGACAAGGCAATTAATCTTTGCCACCTTTATCCATAATTAAGCTGGAATAGATAAATAATGTACCCCAGTATGAGCTCATGACCAAATAGGGAAACTGCACAATATCACTATTATCCAAAAATAATAGTTATGACTGTCATGCCATTGGTTAACGACCATCGCGTGGTTCTGTTTCAGCCATAGACAAATTAAGACCCATTGCTGATCTTTCAGATTTCGCACGCGGGATGTTAAAGTTTCTTTGATGGCCTAATAAAACAGCCAATATCATAAATCAGTACGATGGTTATACTGCGTTCCGAATATATACTCCACCAAACCCATATATTGGTCCTTTTACGAGCTTGGTTCAACATCAATAAATGCAAGCTAATTATTCCTCGCCATAGCATTCACCTGCCATTCACATCCATGTAAAAATAGTGATGCTAAGTCAGTAAAGATTTCGTTATTGTCAGCATGCAATACATTAGGACAATTATACACTGAAAATCATAGGTACTGGTACTGCTCAAAAATCATATCTTGCCGGAGACTAAATTAAGTTCCGACAAATTAAGAAACATTGGAAGCTACATGTATACAGGTTGCGCTTCTGATGCATGTATCTTGTTGACCATGCCAAGAAGCAGTCTGCTCTGGGTCTCCGTATCCAGAAATTTGTCCAAATGTGATAATTTAAAAAACATTGTTTCTTACCCCTTTCACCGTGAGCAACTCGAGAACATGCAGCAGCGTTTAGGCGTTTATGAAATTAATAAGTTTTGGTCAGAGCTAGTTTAGCTATAAACCCAATCTTGTCATTGCAAAAAAAGATTCCGCAGTAATTACTGGGGAGTAGACCAACTCGCATAGATTTACCATCAATTTACAAAACGAACACCTCGGGCATAACTGCATGAATGCCTTGATGACATAAAAAAAAATGTAAATAATATTTTTTTACCTTCAAACCTGGAGATTCCCAGAAAGCTGGAAGCCTGGCCGTACATTTCGGCTCTTGTGCCACAGGCAGATAGGATTGGGAAATTCGATCTATTCGAATTGCACTCCGTGGCCTTAGTTTTTCTCATTACATTTCGTTTTTTTTTTATAATAAAAAAAAAAAAAACAATAAAGTGTGTCGCGTAATCGCAACACGTATTAATAAGCTCCAGAAAAAAAAGAGCACATTTTATCAGAATGGGACATTAGCTTGAAGGGCGCCTGTAGTAATGTCGATCCATATATGCGGCAAGAAGAACTAAGTATCAGTTTGGCGACAGTGTTGGAAAAACTAGGGCACTGGGGCTAACTCTGGGGGATTGCATCCTCATTGCTCATAGGATACTATCAATTTCCAGAAGCATCGATTTTACGCAAAAATGGTCCAGATTTCTCTCCGATTTAGGTCACAGGGACAAGTCTAGACAAGAAACGCCGCAACCATACACGCACGCACGCACGCACTCACATTTGACCCATATTCACCTAGTTTTCGGAACTTGTGCATCCCCATCATCACCCAGCATCCAACCGTCCATCCTCCATGGCGTCTCCGATCCACTTTCATCCGAAAACTGACGTGGGTTCGGCTTTTATACCGGTGCGGTTGCTATAGAGGGTTGCCATGGAGATGCACGCCACCTCTCCCAATTCATTAGTGCAATGCGAGTGCTCGACACATTAGTGACCCACATACGGCGAGTTCCGGTCAGGTCAAGACCGACTCACTTGGTGGAGGCGTCGTGATGCAGGAAACCGCTGTTAACCTCAGCAAGCTTATCACAAATGACCATCCTACCTGAATGTATCATCCTAAAGCTGTCCATTGTACCATATCCAGGAATAGCATTCCAGGATTGGCTGCACGTGTCAGATATTTGAACAAATAATTTGGGAAAACGAGCAATGACTGAGTTATGATTAATGGCACAATTAGAGAACTTAGAACTGTAACACTGCACATACAGTATGTCACTCAGTTTAGGAAAGCCATAGTTGCAATTGTGGCGACACATGATCATTTCTTGCTTGATCAGTAAGCCTGACAAATTGACAACGCCTGTCATCAATCTATTATTGTAATTGATCGTGTATCATCGGTGTATGGGCAGCTTAAGGTGACATCGTTATATTTACGAACCTTTTTC
Source organism: Xestoiulus laeticollis (assembly GCA_034698905.1). NCBI lineage: Eukaryota > Metazoa > Arthropoda > Diplopoda > Julida > Julidae > Xestoiulus > Xestoiulus laeticollis. The sequence goes on along the minus strand of JAQGCC010002309.1, from coordinate 11,513 downwards.
AGACTACGCCTGTGAATAGTGTCAAACCTCTAAATAAAGATAACTAACAGTCCTATCGGATCAATATTATAGCCTACTACAAAATTACCTTGAAATAGCGCGAACCATGCGCAACGCGAAATACACCGTGTTACAGGGACAAAAATCACGATTTTACTTGTGAATAGCGATAAGGGTCGACCGCAGAAATACCACTATTATGTTCATTATCGAACTTTCGCTAAAGGCTATAACAATGACTTCCGCTAGTTTACTACACGTAATAAGCGCCAGTTCTACACGTACACTTTTAGAAGTTCATGTAAATGCACACATACATGTAGGTGTATCCGTTCATAACTTTAGCCAAACCTGCAAAAAGGACTTCCCTTCAATTATCACCAACTTTTAGTTTGATCCTGTGACCGGTTGTTTGGTAAGTAACACCCTTACAACAGTTGCTGAAATTGTTCAACTTGAGATTAAGCTGCCTCTCAAGTAGACCAAATTGCATATAAATCATAGGACTTGAGCCGCAGCTCGGTCTCAAGCTGAACAATTTCAGCAACTGTGCTACGTACGGGGGTAAAGCCTCAAGAATATGGATATCAAGGTAATGTACTTAAATTCACTGGTATTTATAGGCGCCAAAATGGCACAAGTCAATTTCAATATTCACTCATTCAAAGCCAATAGAGTGAGATTTCACTGTATTCCAGCCGGTTTTAGGAAAGTTGTGTACCAGAAAAACTCAGAACAAAATCTAACCTGATCTGATCTGACCTAACATACATGTATGTAAACCGAAATTGGCAAATTTTTGGGTGACAATATTGGTATATAATGTACATGCACCTAGTTTTCCCTGTGCGCAACCATTCAGTTAGCCACGAAAACAGAAATATATAAATTCGTTTTGCATCGCAGTATAATGATATTGCACATGTTCATAATGGCATCTTTTTGAACATGCACCTTGACGATGAAGACTGGTAATAAATAGAAAGCAAAAAAAAAAAAAAAACGAAGAAAGGAATCCAAAATCTGGCAAATCACAGTTGCAACGATGTCTGAGTGGCACTTGCACCGAGATAACTTTAGTGAACACTTGTGATTGACCCGTTCATTTCATGTGCAGCACTAAAAATAGCTCATTTTAGGTTTGGCGCATGAATGGAATTTCTTCCGAGCCCCCACTGCTCATCCAACGATATGAGGCCAACACTGATTCAGCCTTGACTTGTCGACAAGAATGCCAAACAGAAATCGTATGTTGTTATCTCTTAAAAAATTGACGAAATCGTCTGGGGCCTCCATTACCCACCGAAATGAAATATTTTAACTTGGCCTTTATCGGGATTGGTATCGCCATCCGGACTCCAGAGGACAGTTCGGGTGAACAAAACATTCGATATGTTGGAAGTCAATTTAATATCATCCCAGATCTATAACACACTGTTCTAGAATTTCATCTCGACTTTTAAGCCACGTACAGAAAAGTATATTTTCAGCCAATGCTGTCCCATTCGGAATGGCAACCCAATGAGGTCCCATTTATTTTAATTGGCACCTCATTTCCCAATGTTTTCTAATCCATTCCTTCGTCAAACTTAGTGCTTTTATGGCTTATTTACTGCCGAAAAAATTGTACAACCCATAAATCGGTTTGATATGACGCACATTGTACTTAGTAATCAAATAATCGGAAGGCTTAATGGGTTACAATACGACTCGACACGTAGATTAATGGTTATTTTATATATTTATCTTTCCGAATGAAATATAATAGGCAAGTTACTTTAAATAAAATCTCGATGTCCAATAAATTCTTGCATAAGCTGTTCTAAAAAAAAACTTGAGTAGTTTTCTGAAGTTTTGCCCAACCTACAGTACTAGTACGTGGACATCCAAAGCACTGAAAGCAGCCCGTTGGGTATACATTATTTTTACTAAGTTGGGACAATAACTGAGGTCACTTTACATAATGTAGTATCTCGTTTGATACCTTTTCTTAACAGGCCACTGGCCACCAAATTTGACCGCCAAACTATACTGTATATTGTGGGGGGAAAAAATTCGCATCCTTCAGCGCTACAAACGAATTCAAAGGTAAACCTAGCAACCTGCCAGTTCATTAACTCTTTTAAACTTCTTATTATACCATGTTATCAATTTAGTCCTCAGGTTGCACAGGTGCTCCCGAGTAGCAGAACCCAATCACCAAGGTGATCCAAGATTCCATCTCCTAAATTAGAAATCTGCTTCCAAATTATGAGCATATTTTTTGTTCCAACGAAGAGTATTTCCGGTGTGTATCTTAAAAAGCCTTCCACATTCTTCGTTGCTTAAAAGTCATTTAGGAACAAATGCAAATCGGGCGTTTAAATGTATAGTTGCCCTGCGGAGAATCCACTTTTCATATATTTTAATGGCTTTCCTTGGTGCACCACTCACACTTAGAAGCGTAACTAGGGCTGATGGATGCCCAGAGCAAAATCAAAATGGCATCCCATAAAATCTCTTCATAAAATTCTGGAAAAATGTTGGTGCGCCAACTGATCAGAAACTAATGTAAGCAAGATCCACTTTTTATGGTCCAAAAAATTAAATATTATAGTGTATACCCTTACTAATGGCATCCAGGACAAGTGCCACTATCTGCCAAATCTAGCATAGTGTCGAGATTTCGCTTCAATAAGAAGTAAAATCTTGCCCAGTTCAATGTATAGATTTTTTATTAAAAGTTTAGCCCTAAAGTTAAAAATAAATAAATTGAGTGCACAAACAAAGAAAATCCTCCATTTTGGACATTACTTTAATCAATACTGACTTCATGTGCAGTGTTATGACTGTGACACTACCTGATTTTAAGTATTTTGAAAATTTGGATACAATTTTGTTACAAAAGTTTTTCAGGTGTTTTAGATTATGAAATAAAGCAACATACTATTTATGGATACATACAGTGACACATGCACAATGTATAGACTCTGCATGTACTGTACATCCTATATTTAACCTTGTTCTAAACATGCCAAAGCCACGTGATGCTGTCCGTACCGTGACTGGTTTTAATACGGCTAATCCATTAACAATTTCTTAATCAAATTGTCAATTCTTCAGTCAAATCGAATGTCAATACTGTAGAAGTTTCCCTTTTGCTGGGAAAATGAACTTTTAGTTTTCATATGGCGACCCTTGAAATTAGCTTTATTATACTAGTACATGTACACTGTATGTCCATTTTTTTTAAGACAATTAAACTCCAGATTGGTCAGATAATCGTAAAATTAAAATACTGTAGGCCTAGCCTGTCATTTTTTTATAGCATCCATAAACGAGCATGATGTTTTTTGTTTTTTTTAAAAAATGGCACGCAATGCAACCATTAATGGCAAGTTTTTGTTTCAGGATTTAACCACGGTCTAGGCATTACCTTGAGATTTGTTTCGTGCTTCTCTTTCATGCCCTTGCGCAAAGCCTTCTGGGGAAAAGGTCCTTTTTTAAGGTCAAAATGATGCACACATTAAAAACCGCCAAATGCTTTTATATTTTATCAAATAACCAAGGACATAACAAATGGATGCGTTTTTTTTTATGACAGTTGACATTAATTACGTTAATACAGAAATTGTCAAGATATTTTTCGTTTCTTTGAAAAGTACCATGTCAAAATCTGGTGAACATTAGTCATGCTCATTTAAGACAAACGAAGATTTAAAACTGTAACGATATTGCTAGCAGTTAAATTTTATTAATTATCCGACAATCATTATGAACTAACTTACAGGACTAATTAATTGACCCCTTAACATTAAAACCCACTCGCAATGATAAAACAGATGAAAAAAATTGTCTAATTAATAATCAAATCCGGTTATGGCTTTAGGTACCAGGCTGATAAATACATGATGTACATCATAATTAACATGCGTAACAACGATTGACTTCAGTTACATAAATTACTCTTATGGGTACAAATTACTGATGATTTACAGCATTTTTCCGTCCCAAGTTTGCCTTTATGAATGCAAATGAGATTTGCAGTTTCATTTTCGAGGTCTCACTAAAACTTGTCAACATTACTTCACTGGTGAATACTGGTTCTTTGAGTAATATGTCAAGTGACTCTAGAAACCCACAACAACACCTTTTTTATCCTTCATCCAAATACCATCTTTTTGTAATCAATAGGAAGTAATCAACATGAACTTTTGTCATGAGTGGTACTTGGGCATGAAAAACACAGGTTCAAAAAACTTTTCAATTAAAATATCCAGTTGTCGCGCATTCTGATCTCGTTTTACAAGGCTCTAAATTGGAAATTTATGTCAACTTAATTGACAAACCCCTTTTATTTCCTTACGCCCATTTTCAGTAACAACTAACAAGCTTCTCAAAGTGAAATTTTAACCCTTTCATGCCTGGTGGTACTTTTAAAGTATCACCAGGCATGAAAGTGTTAAAGCAACTAACCTGAAACATAATGTACAGTATCTCTGGAATTATACATGCAAGACGCCATTTCGTGGTTTAAGCCTTTAATATACACTCATACTAATTTCCACAACTTCTCTAAGTTTGTTAAGTTTGAAATCACAAAAGCCTACAAGAAACTAAAGACAGTCGTATAACCAAGACACTAAAGACAGCGGATAGAAATTGGAAAAAGTCGACAACCTTGAGTATTTCACTAAAGAAAAAAAATTAGGATTTTGAAAGCAACGACATACAGCAGATTCTATGGTGAGAAGAAACCCTGCGAGGTCCATTATTCGAATAAATAGTACAACTAACTGAAGATGCCATCACCTGATAGTGCAAACACGCCCAATTACAATGAACTGTTTGATGTGTTCTGAAAACACGACGGTGTAATGGTCTTGTGCAAACAATCCAATCTGTAAGACACCTAATCTTCGCGTTCTGGCAGCGTTTCTCAAATCCCGTGATTTATATCAAAACTGGCATTTAAATATCAACGCATTTGGTTGACGTTATTTTCTATAAACAGTGAAAAAGGTGTTATACAAAGTTGTAAGGTACGACATACAGTATTTTTGTACAAGTATAAAATGTACATTACCCTACAAAGATATAACCAACACACAGCTGCCTGCTGGTCCATGCCAAATAAGGGGTAGCCTATAAATTACCCAAACCAAATACAAATATAAATTTGAATTGCTTGGGCCATTCAGTGGTAGGAAAAAATGATATAATTACTTGTGCTGCCCCGAAGACAAAGTCCATCCACACAACACTTAACATATCCCATTATAGGATCGAATCCTATATTAGAAATTTAAAAATTTTCCACGTATTTTTTCATTATAAATGTAAGTAGAGGTCATTTCTTATTTGGGTTTGGCCAATAGGGACTGATGAATCAGCTCTGTTGTCCCAGGTAACAAGTTAACACCCCCAAATAAAAGCAATTATCAAAATTTATCAGTCCAAGTTGCTGAAGGCCCTTAATGTTTATTGTGCAATTACTACATGTACACACATGTATCTTCAGTAAAAAATCGTCTATTTGTCGTACAAATTTGACAACATGAACTTTGCTTAACGATGGTTATGTCATTAATTCTAATAAAAAAAAAATGCTGTATACAACATCCTGAAGCCACTTTTGCAAACTTCCTAAAATCATCTTGCCAGCTAGCACAATGTACGTTTCATCACAAAGTAGAACTATAGGCCTACATATACAGTACATGTACGTGAGCTTCAATGCACCCCACTTTTAACTCTCCATTAATAAATAATCCTTAATGAGAGAAAACCAACTCTTAATGCGATATGATTAAATAATGCGAAACAATGAGACCTACCAAGATCAGAAGAGGGAAATTGCCCACGATTACGTAAGTCCACCAGAAAAAAAAAAAAAAAAACTGCATTCATTTCACATCTCAAAGTGACTTGTGTTGATTGCACTTCTCATAGTCTTAATAGTATACTCCTGACACTACAGTCCGCCCTCCATTACTTTTGAACTTCGAATTTCTCGTTTTTTTGTAAGACTGCGTTACCTACTACCTGCTTAAATGACAACTGTAGGCCATTTTAAGTGAATCGAGAATATTAAGTACTTTTCAAGGTCGGTTGGCCGGTCACCCAATTGATCTTCTGCTGAAATCTAGGGATTGCTGGTTATAACTGGTCATCTTTGACTAGAAAAAAAAATTCCCTTATCTTTCAAGTTAACTATATACATGTACTTCAGCTCGTCTCTAGAAGTTATCTCGTCACCATTAAATTTACTTTTGCTAAAATTCACATCCATAAAATTGGAAAGTGCATCAATCGTTAAAACGCATGAAACCACATTTCAGAGGTAAAAATGGCTGTTTCCTCCATCCTTATACTGGATGGGCTTCAGTGTTCTTATTTGATTATTCATGATGTTGAAATGGAACAATGAAGAAACTACATGCATTGTGTGTCGCATTATATACACTGCATACTCCAAAAATGAACAATAGTTGAAGGGGACAATTTAATATCCACCACGAAATGAAAAAAAAAAAACGATTACATACTAATAGGTAGGCTAATGTACATGTACACTAGATGTTCAGCCAAGGTATACATATATCATAATCGATAATTCAGAAAAAGGTGGAAAAATCCCAGACTCCATAATTCCAAAACTGTCTACGGTTTAACCATTTCAATGCAATTATTCAAAACACATGGCATCAAAATTCAGGTTGAACGCATGAGTTGAAAACAATGTTTGTTTATTTATTAATTTATGACCAAGCAACTGTCGTGGTAACGGACACCATGGGGAAAATTTGCAAATAGGTCAGTTTCGAAAGAACGAAAAATTTCCTGGGATTTTTGTCTTGTTTTGATATTCTTATTTCCGCTGAATCTAAATGTATAGTCAGTCTTACATCTTTTTTGACAAATTTAACGACAAAGACATTGTTCCGATTGTATAAATTAAAATGATAGTCTACAGTGTTCTCAAATGATTGCTTTTTTTTCCATAGCCAGTTCTTTTAGCAAAATCTTGGCACTAACGATTTTCTAAACAAAAAATACATGCGTATTAGCAAAGTAATATTTCAAAAATGCAAAAAAAGTGCATTCATGAATATACTGACCTACTTAGCTGAAGCAACATTTTTTTAAAAAGACGCAACTTATAAGGTATAACGTATAATTAATTCCCATATGTCATAATAGGGAACTCGGTATTAAAGTGCCTGAAGCCTTGATCATATACATGTAAATTCAAACTGAAAGTATGCATATTTTAGAACGATAATGAAATCCGTAAGGCATCAGTTTTACATTGACACATTAACTTCAGTATAGGTCACAAAATGCTATAAAACCAGGAAGGAAGTATTTCGAAAACTTATTCACGGAAGCTTTTTTCAATGTTTATAATTTCTAAGTCCATTTTATATATAAACAGACACAAAATGCAAAACAAGCTAGCCAATAAATGTATTATATTCATTTCGTGCTTGCTTTGGTTATGTACAATGGATTTACACTGCTGATTTAGAACAATGTTTTGCAAATATAAACACGATAGTTATGCACACAATATAAGTTATAACAAACGGGAACACCACTGAACAGAGAGAGTACGTATTATCGTGATAGACAATCAGGTAAACACTTCAATAGAATTTACGTTTAAATAACACTGACCCGATTTCTGAAAATTTAAGTTTGTACACTATTATTCCAAAAATAAACTTATGTTTCAGGATGTCAAAAATGTTCCGTATATAGCTGTTTATGAAGACCACCCCTGATTTTATGAAATTAAACATCACACGTGACTTTAAAAATCTTTAAAAAATGAGGACCAAATTAATGTAAATAAGAATAAAGAAATGTTTTTCGTCGTAAAAAATAAATTTGGTTTATTCTTAAATGACCCACACATGAAAAGCTGGAATTAGCATGCAAAAACAGTTCTGCTTCCAAAGGAAAAGTATAGCTTTCGAAAATGTGGCTTCACAATAGGTCTGGTTACCAAATGTGTTGCTCGAAAAAATTATAAAATAAGTTTATAAGACAAACTTTGATAGTGCTTAAATTCTTAGCTTATAAGAGTTGCATACCACAATAAGTCCTTTTTTCTAATTTATTTTTTTATTTATTTTTGGAAACTGATAGGAACAAATGGTATGTACGAGGACCTAGCATAAAATTCTATTATTTTTTTGTTTATGTATATGTATATTCCATTTCATGTAAATATGTAAAGTTTATAATTGTAGATCAGGGTCTGGTAAACTTTAAGGACATATTTTCATGAAATGAAATATGCATATGCGTAAATAAAAAATTTAAACAAATAATAGAATATTTATGCTAGGTGCTCGCACATTTCATTTGATCCTATCAGTTTTCAAAATTAAATAAAAAAATAATTTAGAAAAAAAATGCTTAGCCTAGTATGCAACCCTCTTAAGACTTGAATTACAAAAAAAATCTTTAAGTCTGAAAAACATGTCTCAAGACTAATTCTTAAGACTTACCCACTGTGAACAAGTGAATTGAACACATTGAATTGAACAAATCCATATGTGATGGATATTCTAAGGCTATAATAATAATACAAAGCATGTTGTCCTTTGCAGTGCAATATATCATTTTTATACCATACACCGAGTGACAAACTATGCTTACCTGATATTGGTCAGCTTAAGTTTTCCTAAGTTTCAGGGAACGTAAATCCTAGTCCAACTGCTATGCATCACTAGCACTGAGGTTTTAAACAACAAGTTACCCACGTTCACGAGTTCTACCTGTTTGATGACGATTGTTTTATCGTAAGCATGTCGAAGGCTTGAACTGCCTTGGCCCATTAACAAATGTATCCACAATCACCAATACCATAGTATCTTTCCAAAGGACGTCATCAGAACGATCCTACAATTCTGACACGCACACGATAAGTTTATACACCTGAACCGGCATGGAAAGTAGCAGTAAACATGCTTCTTATTTTCAGGCATTTTAACGAAGGCTTATGTTTTGAATACCTGCCTCTTATAGGGAAGGGGGGGGGGGGGAGAAAAAACATGTTTACAGTAGGTCATTTTTAACAATAGCTCAGAGCACCGTTAAGTACTGTACTACACGAAATAGTAGTATAAATGCGGAAGTTTTTTTTATTGAAACAGTAGTTTTCCATCGTAATATTAAGCATGAGTGAACATCGGTTAACTTCATATAAACAGTTACGTAACTGATCTTAAGGTGTGTGTGTATCCTGGTGCCTATTGATAACTATAAATAGCCGTGATTGACATCAAGATTGTCTCTTCACATTGCCATCACTAAAGTAAATATTTTGGTTTCGTATGTTGAAATCCCCCGTTGGAAATCTTGGTAGTTTTCCACAAGTAACTATTGGTGCTCAAGATCAGCTTTATGTCGAACAAGCAAATGTCACATTTTTACATTAACATTGCAGAATTTCATCATGATCCCCAAATATTTTTTTCCTAATGATCATTTTTAAAATCTAAGATTCTAGGTAGAAGGTCAATTATCATCAAAACAGCATAATCGCTTTTTATATACACATTAGTACAAGTTATGGGCAACATTAAGATAACATTACTAAGGCATTCAGTGGTAATATGCAATAAATCAAACCTGAACCAGATTTCGTTTCTTATACTGAAGCAGATTGCTGCATTCTTCGCAGAATATTAATTCTTTTTTTCCAAAGATATATTGCAAAATTGAACTCTTTTACCTTGATATAAGATACTTTCGGTGTCAAGTTTATTCATAATATAAATGCCGTGGTATCCCCTGACCTACACCTGTTGCCCCCTGAGTGGGCGAGAAATGGACAAAGACACCATTTAGAACAGATCTTGACTTGCCCACACTGCTATATATTCTTTTCAAAACAATGTCATGTCAAATCAACGAATTATGATACCGAGACAACAACTTCATCAAGTCAGCCATTCAATTTATTCAAACTTAATGAACTTAACAAACCCAATGAAAATGTTGGAAAAAGAGTTGCTAACATTGACGTGTACACACATCAGCACTTCTTGGGTGTAACCTGAACATCACAAGGCATTACTAATCTTTCGTTACAAGAATGGTGTTCACACCATGGTTTCTCTAACTTTAATTATGCATCATCTATAGAAACTATCAAACATGGCCTTCGTATGGCTAGGTACCATTTGAAGGTTAGATTGAAAATCAAAAACATGGGATTAAATTGCAAATTTAAGTTTATTTAACAAAAACTTACTCTGATATTAGAAGTAACATCAGTGGAAAAGCGTATTTATCAGCGTCATTTCAAGGTTAAAAATAACAATTAAGGGATTTAAGTTTTGGAAGAAAAAAAAAAACTTTGTTCTAAATGTAATGCAGTTGGCAATTTGCTTAAAATTATCGTTAATCGCCATTTTTTTCGTTCATGAAGGTGCCGATAACTGGTACAGTTTTTTTTTTCTTCTTTTTAATAACGAGAAATTATTTATGTTAAACTGCGACACATATTTTCAAAATTGGGTTTCAAAGGGTGTGATGCCAAATTCAACGCATAAAAGAACAGCTCAAGCAACATCGTCGCATATTAAGTTACTTATTTTTGTCATTGGATATATATTTATAAGCTTATAGCTTGCATATGGATGAGATTTCTCCAAATCAAAGGAGTATATCAACCTGGGAATGCTGCCAAACCACTTTGAAGGGATGTATAGTTGTACACATGATTTTCACGTGCAGTTTTCAGACTAGCCAATCCAAGAACGTATAAACCACATGGATATAGACGTCGAACCGTAGTTCTCAAAGAAGATTCCTTATCAAATTTCAGTAAAGAATATGTCTTTTATAGATTTCAATGGCATCCAAGTCTTTTACGATTGAAGTGTCACGCGAGTAATGACATTAGCCAACGCTAAATTTCAATAACAATTGAAGTACATTGTATATGACATAATAGAACAGAAGAACAAAACACCCCCAGATCAAACCAGGGACAAAGACCCGCTGCACTCTCTGGATGAAAATGTCACAAAGATTTGTCGAACCGGTCGTGGCATACCTATAGTTTGCACCATTGGTAAAATCTGTGTAAAAATTTCAAAGTTCGCATACTTGACACGAAAACTAAAAGTAAAGAGATACAGCCGGTTCCACCAACCTACTTAAATGTTATTTAGGGAAAAAGTCAATTAAGGCCATTCATTTAGTATGCGACTAAAGTGAGTTAAGTTTAATGACTAATTAAACTAGTTGGTGGGTCGGATTATTAGCATGTCAAACTTTATTCTAGACTCCGCATTGTAAGCTTAGCAGAAACCTGGACTCCATAAACAAGCAATTATTACCTTTTTATTGGCTATAATAAATTCTTCTCAAACATTCATCAATTTCAAATACATGTTCATGCAGTGAAGAACATACATGTACATGTACTGTACATTAAGCCCCGTCCACACCGCATGAAAACACGGAGCAAAAGCATGCTTTCAAAACATGTTCTCAAAACCAAAATTTTT
>JAQGCC010002308.1:0-18983 GCA_034698905.1 Xestoiulus laeticollis | reverse complement strand
GCGCATGCGCGCGCACAAAACGTGTGCGCCAGCAGCCGATTTTGCGCGAAATGCGCGTAGTGGGCAACCGGCTTAAGTGATCATCATAGGTCACCATGCTCATGCAAGACTGACGACAAAACGTTACATGTAGACCAGGCTTTAGAGCCTAAGAGTATACAAGTTATTTTTTCGTTGTAAAACAGATTGGCTATAGCAAATGTTTAAAATATGTAGAAAATGGCAGCCATTTAAATGATGTCATTAAATAAGTGTATACAAAACATTCATGCTTGCTTGAAAAAATTATAACAAAAAAAGCTAAAATGTGGTAATAGGGGTTTTCTGGTAATTTTCTGGTAGTTATAAACAATGTCCATTATAATTCCAGGTTTTCCAGGTCTGAAAGAACCATCAATGCATCAATGGATAGGTTGACGTACCAACACAGAAGAATTTGCAATTAGATTTCGCCAAAAGGCATGCTTGTGTCGTAGGTAAAAGTTCAGGGATGATATAATTTATAAACATTTGGGTCACTGCAGGTGCTATATTAATTGGACATAGCCAACACTAATGGAAGAAACTGCAGCATATGATGGAAACTAGGCGGATCCATGACAATAACTTAAGTGGCGCTCCTGTCGCTAACCTGTCCAACTGGGCAGATGTAGCTTCTGGCAAAAGGTCATCAATGCTTATCTGTTTATCAGGCCATTCATCAACAGATACATATCAGTAAGAATGGAAACCGACAAACACAAACAAACAAAGGTTTGCATGCTATTGTGTATACGAGTGTTTCCATAGCAGCCTTTTTTTAAATAAAATGTTTCCTTTTTCTAATGAATCAAAATGGAAACGTGAGGATTAAATCAACACATTTTTCTATATATATTTTTAGTGTTTGGTATCAGAAAATAATACATTCTAAAAAACGTACAAAGCTCATTTCTTTACAATTTGGAAATTGGATAAATCATTACACAAGCATTGCATTTTAAACGAGGGTTCATCAAATATTCATCCAACGGTAACTTATAGGCACACTGAAAAGCAAGTTATAAAAATCAATTATTAATCAGCAAATTTATTGCAGGTGGGCTTACATCATATCACATTGCTTACAGCCAAGTCTGAAATATTTTAAAGAGAAACTAAAGATCTTCTCAATTTGACGTCATGTGCCAAAGGCAAGATTTTGCATTCTCATCAGTGAAAACAATCACTTAATATTTGAATTTGAATTTTTGATTTCCATTCTCAAAATTAGAAAGATCACAACAGGAGATGTTGTAAGACCACCCACTTTCCATAAAACTAAGATTTGACTAAATCACAACTTGAATTTCCAGTTTGGTTGTCATGAAGTTCCTTTCATTTATTTTTTACAATTTAAGCCTTTGGTTAAATTACTGGGTGAGCAATGACTGCTCTCTCTAAAGCAAACTTGGTCCAAAATATGGCAAATAAGCGACGTTGTTTACTGACTACAATTCAAAATTACCTTAAAAACGCATTATTACATCGATCGACTAAAGAAAGGGCCGGTTGCACCAAGTGAGGTGAAAATCTAAGGTTTACTAACCTCGGGGTAAAATATAACCCTAGTATTATTACCATGGAACCAATGTTTAGCCATGCAGAAAAAAAATGGCCTCCATCTAATTCTAGAATAATAACCTGATGTTAACACTGCCTACTGCCTGGGTATCCATTCTCTCCATTTTTTCACTAACACATGTTTGTGCAATGCAAATCACTTATTTAACACTAGAACTATCCCTTAAATAATTTTTGATAAATGCTGAATGAAATAAGATGTTTTTTCCTTAAATGAGAATGTATCCATACAAGGAAACAAAAGAGGACTTCTTAAAAACACATAATTTACTGCTATAATTATAGTGTAAGTAATAATAAAAGATAATTAGTAGGTCAATATTTTGTTTGCTTCTGCCATCAAAATCTTTTTTTATTTACAATTTACATATACACTTTTACATGTAAATTCTATATGCATTATAAAAATTCCTTTGTTAAGACACTATTGCATGTACATGTACATGTGTAAGACACAAGGTTGCTAAGCTCTTTTCGTAAATTCCAACATACAGTAAGTCGAATACTTGCAAGTTCACTGCTTTATACAGCATCATATGTGCAACTTTTTAACTGTTAATTTCTTTGTTTGCAACCAAACTATGCAAAAAAAGAATCTAAACGCCCAGTGTTATAGCTACTTTTAAATCTCCAGTTTTTTTCCATTTGCTATAGCAAGTACATGTATAAGATTGAAGCAGTGACTGCAAACAATAAAACATTTTACGATCCTGCATCTATTTCTGCAGGTAAACGCTGCGTGAAATGTGAGAAAGTCCAACGGCTTAAAACAGATAAAACTAGAAATATGAAGTTCAGCATTCGTATAGATTTTTAAAACTAGTTTTTATGTGTGGCTTGTTCGCAACCCAACAGAAATCAGATTCGCTAGAGATTACAAATGAATTACATCACACTTGCTGCTAATGAGAGGTGTACAGAGACACAAGAACCCATTGAAGGTGTTTTCAAGAACGTTATTCATTGGACTTTAAATCCAGATAAGCGGTTGAAATGAGTATCAACAGACCACAATCATTTGTTTCACATGGTCAAATATAACCAACTGTATTAAAACTGTCAAACAATTAGTTTGTCGAGGTGCTAAAAGTCGACCTCTGCTACTGTCATGTATATATATTGAGTCGTAAAATGTGATTTTTATGTTGGTTCTGCTGTTTGGAACTATCTATCGTCCATCACTTTACAGAAGGCCTTTGTTACAATTTACGAGACTGCTTACTGATTGTTTTCAAATAAGAAGTTATATCAGAGATCAGTTTTCATGCCATCAATTCAGTTTAAATGGTAGATGTCATTCGACTTATAAAAAAGTTTAAGGAGTCAGTTTTCAAAGTTGCCGTTATTTGGCGATGTGTTTCACGATAAATCAAAGTCAATAGTTGGAACTTTTCTGTAAGCCTAATTGCATATTGTTGGCGACTAGAAAACAATGAGAAACGTAGCTAATTGAGGTGCTTAAATGGGATCAATTACATCATTACAAAAATCTGAAATTGATTCAGGGAGCGACTGGTGAAACAATGCTCACTGATACAATGAACATTAGGGCTGTACGGATTAGGTGATTATCACTATTTATTGGGGTCCTTGTTTGAATGGCTGCTTAGCCTGCTTTGTTTAGCTTGGATAGCCATCTTGAATGTTTAACTTTGTAGGGATGCTCACTGTCCATCTAGGCTGGAAAACATTTCTGGCATTTTCTTTGTTTTTGTCATTCTGTATTAAAGAGTCATTTGAGCAGGTAATACTGTTGAACTGTCCTACACTCAGCTTGGTTGTAGCATTGCAGCAGTAGTAGTACAAACTATAGTTCATCAATGCATTATTTTTACATTTAAAATAGCAGTTCTTGGTCTTAATAGTGTCAACATATAATACCTAAATTTGATGGATGAAAATGATTCAATGAGATTATGCTTCACACAAAATTGCAGCTCTTTAGGACGTGTGATAGTTGGTAAAAAGGACCTCAAAGAAGTTGAAACAAACAGACAGCCAAGAAACCTTACTCTAATATTTTCTAGCCTCGACATTAGAAATTAGGGCATGCAGCACCTAGCATAGGTGAAGGGCAAAACTTTGCCTAATCGAACCTAACCTAGCGTATATGGAGGCCTGCATTTGAAGCCAAAAAATTATAGACAGAGGAGTAAAGTTCAGTTCTTCCCAACCAACCAAATTCCATTCATGTCAAGTAATCTCAATTTAAAAGGATTTTATTATGTTCTTGTGGGGCTATAAATAGATACATCCTTTTAATCAAGACTGTAACATTCCACTATATTTTCACAATTTGACAAAGTGTAGAAACTTACAACCTAGACGTTTTTAAGGCAAAAATCAAGCTTGACAATGCTTGTTTGACGCCAACAATTATTAACTGTATACATGATATAACTTAAATGCTAAAGCTATATTATAACCAGGGGCAAGTGTAGAAAGTTAACAATGCAGGCTATGATTTGTAGGTGTACATAATTGCTTTAAAATATTTAACATTATTCACACGTATTATTTCAACATTTCAGGGGCTTGTTTATTACTTGCGATATTCCATTTGTTTTCACAACTGGTTTCTTTTTACAGCTTGCAAAATTGGGTAAAAAGTTTATTCAGAGCATTTAATTGTACGCTTTGTTACCTCACATTTTCATTACGCAAGCCATCATGCAGAGTAATTGTGATTAAAATAACAGGTGAAATTGAAAATCTGAATAACAACATACATTTTTAATTGCCATGTCTATCGTGCTGTGAATATTTTGAGATTTAATTTGGCGTTAAACCTCTCAACTTGTACTTTGAAAACACAGAAAAGATGACAAAATCGAAAACAGAAGAGCTTTCCAACCATTTTGGACCATATGGGCAAACATTTACACTAATTCATTTAATTTGCAAAAACCAAAAAAACAATTATTGTTAATTTGAAAGTTAACTACATCGTATGATGTCTCTATAAACTTTAAGAACAAAATTTGGATTATTGGAAATTTTAAATATGCTGAAAGGTTTTAATAACTTTTGTTTACATTTTAATAAAAAGTTAAACGTGAACACCATTAATTAAATCTAAAATTAAGAAAAGTGAAATTCGGTTGGAATAGTACCCCACTCTGCATCTTTTGGCAATTTTAGGTGATGGGCCCAAAATGCACAAAAGTGGTCCAAATGGGACACTCCTGTAACCCAGTATAGAATCCCATTAATTGGACTTTTGGAAAATTGAGACTGTCATTTATTTGTGTAAACTTATATCTTGGCTTGTTCTATGATCAAATAATTACAGATAATTACACTAACTACATGTGCATTTAAAATATACGTAAAAGGCAAGGAGGACATCCTGTAAAATAATCGATCAATCCGTGGAATCTATATAAATCTAAGCCAATATTCTTAAGTGAGAGGAACAACATGAGCAGTTTTTATTGCGGTTTGATTGGCCATAAACTTACAATGGTGTTCAACAACTAAATGGTGCAAGATATTCATAGCCTAGTCTTCAAAAGAATAACGACTTAACAAAATTCCAGAAAATAAAGATGTTACTTTCAGTTTTTGGTCGAATTGCCTAGTTTGTGACCAAACAAAGAAAAAGTGCCCAAGTTAGGAGTATGCCATACAAATGGAGACAACAAAGTTGGTGATAAAAACTTTCTTTAATGAATCATACAGCTTGTGCTAATACATATATTATATGCCTGGTCTGCTATCTTAGTTGAAATGCAAATGACGATGCCTGCACTTAATTTAATAACACAGATGTATTTTTATCACACAACTAACGCATTAAACGAGCATCATAGCTTAAAAACTACTATAGAGCCGAGGTTATTATTATATATGCAAAAAATCCTTCTTTCAGGCAAACTATACACGCTCGGATGAGAAACAGGTTGGATTTATTTCATCAAGCTATTCTCAGAAAACTAATTTAAACATAGAGCGCAGCAGGCTGGCATTTTGCTAAGCGTGAAGTCGTGTTGATTATATAGACGTTCATTAATATTAAAATTATATAGTCGATGCATGCGGGAATCCTTATGAAATTAGTTAGGAAACTGCGAACGATTTAATAGCACGATATCAGTAGTTTCTATGAAAAAAATTGAATTTGTTGGCAGTTATTTCAGCAAAAGGATTTGCAGAAAATTATAGTCTAATACTTTCATTTCAAACTTATGTCGTTAGGAATATTAAAGTCGATCAAACATGAAGAAGCACACAATATAAGAAAAGCCCAAATGCTACTTTTATAAAGACTACAAAGGAAAAGAGTTTAAAAGGGTCTACTGACTACTTTTGGCTAGCATATAACCAATGGACAAATCTGCCGGAGATACATTTCCACGTACTAATAAAGATAATTTAACACAAAAAAATGTGCTACAAAATTGGATGCCTAATGTACTTTACCAAACTCTTTAAATCGGTATTATCAGCGATAATTTAAAAAATTAATATTTAAACTGAATTTTTTTAATCTCTCATATGTGCATACTAAAAATCTATAGAAGGGATCCACAACAAAAGTCCCAGATCCACAATAAAAGTCCCTGATCCACAAGTAAAGTCCCTGATCCACAAGTAAAGTCCCTGATCCACAAGTAAAGTCCCTGATTCATAAGTAAATTCCCTGATCCACAAGTGAAGTTCCTGATCCACAACTAAAGTGACGGATCCACAAGTAAAGTGCCTGATTCACAATTAAGTTCTCTGATTCACAAGTAAATTTCCTGATCCTCAAATAAAGTTCCTGATCCGCAAGTAAAGTCCCTGTGGTTGTA
This sequence comes from Xestoiulus laeticollis, assembly GCA_034698905.1. Lineage (NCBI taxonomy): Eukaryota > Metazoa > Arthropoda > Diplopoda > Julida > Julidae > Xestoiulus > Xestoiulus laeticollis. The sequence continues at coordinate 12,588 of JAQGCC010002308.1, read as the reverse complement.
TGCTCAAAATTCTGCCATTTAAAAATGCAGTGCTAGAAGACAGAAAGTCTGCAGTCAGCAAATTGTATTACTTGGACAAGAATTTAAATAGCAACTATTCATCAAACTTTCCTCAATAACATTTTATCAGTTTAAAACCCACCTAGCCTAAACGAAACCAAATAAGGCATGTAGATATCACAAAATATGGGTGTGCAGAATTCTCTGAGTGGAAATAATATCCGCCACAAACGTAAATTTACCCAAATTTTCAAAATTGGGTTAGTAACTATTTAGGTGGGGGAAATAGCTATGCGTGAAAAGTATATCAGAAAACTCTTTTAGGCAGCTAGGTACCCATTAAGATGGTAAGCATGTGGTGCTATGACGACTTTTGCAGCATGTGGCACGCAGTTTCTCATTACTTTTCCATTCGAAAAAAGTTTTTTCAAAAAATATATTCAATTGAAAGTACATGCATTGTTTAAAATATTATGACAATAGTTACTTGAGGAGGATAATTTCACATTGAAAGTTCGCCAACTTGTTTTCATAAAACAATCCAAGTCTTATGCATGAACAACTTTCTTCACCATTTTAATACTGTCTCGAAAACTAATTCACAAAAGATGTAAGGCCTGCGGAAAAGTACGTCACATCGCCAGTTCACGGCACAGAGACGGTTAAACAGTTTAGTGCAAGCAAGCATGCAATTCAAAGCGTCCTTAAGATTAAACAGTTTCCAGGAGAAATAAAAATCCAAATTAATGCCAATGGTGCACCGTGCAGATAATATTTAAGAGCGCAACTGCAAAATTAACCAACGTCGACGCGTGTAATCAAACAAGAAACAGATGCAAAAGCGGCAATTTCAGCATCTATTACACAGATATCTCAATTACAAAGCAATTTTCCAGATAGTTGCTCAGCATAATAAAATGAGTTTAATTGTGTGATTAGCATATGCAACGCGGGGCAAACGCACACGCACACGTGGTCTTTCTACAGGATAGTCCAGTCAACTGTGGAATGGTTTATGATTTTAAACTGCTCAAAAGATTCCTCTGCTATTCACTGCTCAACATTGCCAACGAAATTGCGTTTTACCCTCCGAAGATCCTCATGCATTCTTTAGTCGGCAAGCTGCAAGTGCTTCAAGTATAGTAACTATCCAGCTAAATTCATTCACTGCATGAGAACAAAATTTATTCTTAAAGTTTGAGATTATTGCATATCTACTTTTGATATGCGTTCCATGGTGATAGAAACAAAAATTAAAGTATAGCAATTCCCCGATTGTAAGAATTTTAGATTAAGAGTTCAGCAGAAAATCATTATCGAAGTTTTTTTTATGTTTATAATATTAACCCAATGCAATAGCAAATGTTTTTAACTAAATTAAGTGTCCAATAAATTTACAGTAAATTATTCTATAATATATTTCAATAATTATCCCTTAAATTTTCAAGGACCCTGCCTATTACCAATTACCTGATACGTTAATGCCAATTATTGAATAGAAGGTACCAAAACACATGGTATATACGCCAAATCTCATTCTACAATTAAACAACCTATGGTCCTATATAGTATAACTGGTCCTACGAGGGTCATACACCCTACTATATAGATTTTGTTCTATAGGTTTATACCAGACGATTTGTTCAGTCCTAGCAACTTAACATAGGTGTACTGAAAATGACTAAAACGTCTATAAATGCAAACAATTCAAGAAAATTGCTGGTTCTTTTTGTTGTTTGCATTATTTGTGTCCTTTTTTAATATTTCCCCTATTTAAACTTTCCTGCCATGGACGCATATCTGCTTTTACAAAATTTTGAATTATCCCTTAATTTTTATGAGCAGTGTACATTGCCAATCAACTCAATTTATCATGTTTTTATGAACAGGATAATCTTACAGGGATATTTTCATAGTTATTACACACTTCAAATGAGAACATCTGAAAAAGTGCCCTTTGTGAATAAGACGCTATGATGCATTTTCGAAAATTAAGATACATATTTTACATTTATTTTGCTTAGTACACCACAACCTGTGAATAGCGCAAACCAATGGAACCAATACAGAAGTGGTTCTATTAATTTGGACGGATTTTGCTATTTGCAGGTTCATTTCAAGTGATGACCATATAAACATCGGGCCGACTGTGAATTATTGCTACTTCCATGGTTATCGCTTTATAGAGGTTTGCTATTTACAGGTTTTGGTGTATCAGTCTTATTTAAACATTTTGCATTATTGCACATTATTGCAACCAATTTTTTAGCTGCACTGCGCAGTACAGTTACAAAAAGAAACGGGATGGTCCTGTAATCAACCAATATAAAGGGATTGCGCAGGTGCGCCATTAATGACCATTTTATCTTGAACGATAAACACACTATGACGCATGCGCATCACTAAGTAATGCGGCGTAAAAGTCGTTATGTTCCTCAAAGACGTTATGGTATCACGTTAAACTAAGGAAATTGTCGTGTCTCCTCAACCACAAACCCATTAACATCGTCCCCACGCGTGCGCATTGGCAAAAAACAGTGCTGCCAATGTCGTCAAGATTAAAGGAAACCTGTTCAATCCCTCTAATAGCTAGTAGGGCCAACAATCTATAAAGTATACTTTTCTTCCAAATTGCATTATAGTTTTTCGTTATATTTAAAAGTACCATTTTTCAAAGTGAATGCTAGCATTGAAAATAAAATCACTTTTCTCTTAAATCCTTTTCGCCTGTATACCAATTTTATACAATCACGAAGGTGGATAAAACGTTCATTTGTTTTGCAAGACACAATACAGTGTTGGGATTCTTAAATCAGCTTAAACCGACTTCACACCTTGCTTTATGATCCCCAAAAGGGGACATTGTTCAAAGTAAACTTGTATGTTTTCTCAGAACAAATCAACCTGCAAAGCCCCGTTTAATTTCCAGCGTCTAGACCACAAAATTGTCATCATTGGCAACCGTTTATTCCATCACCAAACGGGCTGATTTAGATGTTCTTGAATTTGACAACTTTCGATTTAATTTGTTTTGCAGCCACCGTGTTTGCAGATTGCTTTTCTTTGCCATGGACACAGCGACCTGGATTCTTACACTATTCTTCGGTCCCACTTCCAAAGATGTGATTTTCTCCAATTTACTTCGTCTATAGACACTAGCAAAAAAAGTGATTTACGTAATTTTGGTTGGCTTTTTCTCGTATTGATTAACGTCGCAAACACATGGGGAGAGAAGAAGGTTGACATCATCCCCCCCCCCTCCTCCCAAACCGAATGAAAGTCGTAAATGGATGTAATCAATTCATTAAGTTAAGTTCGTAGGCCAAAAAAAGCAATTTCACAAATATCCCTCCTCTTCCCCACAATATTGAATAAACAGAGTAAAAATTGGATTGAGAAAACGATGGAAAACTAGGGGTTGTCATCTGACTCACTGCTATTTGGTGATGAAGATCGACTCACGAAAACGAGTCCTTTTCACTTCGGATGGAAGTTCACTCAGGCAGAATGATGCTTAGGGGGGGGAGACATGGAGGGAAAAAATTATGATGGCATAGACAGAGGAACATTCCTTAAAATTGCATTTGCTAAAGCTGTTGACCACATTGGTCCCTGTCCCTTTTCTCCTCCAAGGAATTGATGGGAATATGTCGAGCGAAATTAAAATGCATATTTGCGGAAACTAATTACTGCCGTGTGTGGGTTTGCAGCTTGGTGGTTGTTTATTGTGATCCCTATCTTCCTCCTTCGCACCAACGTCCAAAAGTCAAGCGTTGTGGTCAGTAGAGATCGAAGGCTGCAAGACCACGCTATCTAAAATATGACGACAGTTATGCTAAGATCACGGGCAGAGGTGCTTTCATAATATCCGTCTTCAGGGCAACGAACCATATTTCAGGAAATTAGCCCACCATGCACAGGGAAACGAAGAGGAAAAATTAAGTGAAATGGACAAAGCCAAATTAGACAAAAGAACTATTTGTATAGGGCCTTTACAGAGAAGATACACGGTTTCCTTTTTTTGGAAAAAACAAAACAATTACAATTTAATCCTATATGTAGGCTAATTTTCGAAGTATAGTTTTCACACGGCGTTGTGATCCTAGGTGAAATTGCTTAGAAATTGTTAAATTGTATTAACGATTCATCAGCTATGAACTGGTCACTAATTTGGAAAGTCTATAGTGAAAGGTATTTCAGGATTCTCCCTTTAAAAAAAATTCTGACATCTCAAGTTTTCGAAACAATTTTGTATGACCATTCTAAAGTACTAAAAATGTGAATTTATGACAAGCCTATTTTATTAAAACCCATACGTTTAATTGTTTGTTTGTCGGTTTGTTTGTTTGTTATCATGCCAGCTTACAAAACGAACTAAAAAACCTTTGGCATGAATACAGCCATCGCCGTTTTTTTCCAAACGTGTAGGCATAAGCCTACACGTTTGGATATGGCTCCCGGCTTATATTAACACTTACCCCTATCCTTTGTAAAGCCGATTTTCGGCTGTCGGCTTACCTTTCATCGCCGGCACGACAGCCGAATAAATCGGCATCACAAAGGGATAGGGGAACGCAATAAAGGCTTCACGGCCGCGATTTCTGCTTATTTTCATGGATTTCTACGCCAAATGGTGAGTGTTTTGAAATCCCTGTTTTGTCACGGGTGGAAAGGCTGATAAAGCATTATAGGTGCTCTCGGTAACCCGGTTCTATGCCAATATGTCTTGCTGCTCAAGTTTGTTTACGTTATGAACGATACTCATTGAGCTCAAGTTCGAACCCTATGGATAGCATCCATATCTAAAACAGCGCCCCATTGTGACAGATTAGGCTCCTTCACGCGAGCACTGTTAAGCACAAACCGGCAACGCTTTTCCGTACAATTAGATGCGCGCATGAACAGCACATGCGCACATCTAATTACGCGGGAAAAGCGTTGCCGGCTTGTGCTTGACAGCGCTTGCGTGAAGGAGCATAATAGCGGCCTCGAGCTGATGCAGTGTCGCACGGCTAGCATGCAGCACCACACAAACCGTGCCTTTACACGGGGCAAATCTTTCCTATCATCCTTCCAAATGTTCTGTGGGTGACCTTTTCCGTTCTTCCCACTCATTCTCAACACAAAAGGCTTGATCATTCGAAAGTCATCCTTGCATCAAAAATGTCCAAATATAGTTGCAGATATTCTTCTGGATAACTTTCTGCAGCGAATTCCTTGCCAGGCATTATCCTGATATATATACAGATCAGTGTACATATATCGCTGTTTTTAAATTCTTCCCACTCATCATCTCAAACACCAAAGATTTAATCTTTCATGAATCGCTCAAACAACAGATGTATTCTCTCTGTAGTCAGCTTCCTCTGAATAACTTTACATAAAGCTTCTTTGCAGGGCATTAAAGTTATATGGATTAGTGTTTGTACAGATCGCTGTTTTTACATTCTACCCACTCATCATCCATATACCAAAGTCGGGAATCACTCAAGCAACAGATGTGTAGTTCCAGATAACCCTGTATCAAGCTTCCTTGGGCATTATCCAGTTATTCGGATTAGCATTTGTACAGATGGGCGTTTTTAAATTCTTCCCACTCATCATCTCAAACACTAAAGCCTTGATTTTTCGGAATCCCGATTGCCCAATCGAAATACTGCATTCAGATCATGCCATGCTTCATGCCCCAAACTGTTCATACTCTAACAGGTTTGTGAAGATTTTAGTTGCCTCCATGCACTTTATTAACTGAAAATATATAACTAAACAGAAATGCCACGTTGTTACAAAAGCAAATTTCGAAAACCTGGATCACTGCATATACATGTACATGTATGTAATTGTACGTGCATGTCCCCCAATTACATAGAGCAATGTCACATATTCACCATACCCCAGGACGTCAACCGCAAACCCACGTGCCATAGTCATCACCCTGCAGGTTGTTGACAAGATTTACGAGGGCTTACCACAAACTGACGTCACATGACGTGCAATGCTATTCATCGTTCCATGAAAGAACTTTGCCATGCCCACAAACGTGTAAGACCCATCGACTTAGTGGATGCAGCTCTAATTCGTTTGATAGTATTGCCAAGGAAGATCGCGTAATTAACGAGCGCCTTAAAACCAACATTCCATTAAACAGGTCGTTATTCATGATCGAGTGCGCACCGTACGTACAATTACGATCATCAGGAATTTCAATGGGGGAGAAAAGTCTATATCCATTCGTGCAACCTAGCAATATCCATTGTACCAAAAGCAGGAAATTGATGTGCATGTAATAGGCCTCATTCCCACCATAAATCCCCATTCAATAATGCAAAATTATTCCGATTTGCCAATTTGGCTATGACAGCATGTTGACAACTCGGCATTTATCCTGCACTTCTGCGGCTTCGACACCCAAAGTCAATAATGATTAACCGATAATAGGTCCCAATGGATTCACAATATGGTGTTTACAGAAATGAACGTTATAATAACTTACTGTATACATGTATATAATTTCAGATTGCCCAAACAAAACGCTGCATTTCAAAGCTATATTCCATGCTCTACGCTGTATATATTCCACTTAATGGAACTATGTTTGTCCCAGTTAATTTTAAGATAAGATTTTTTTAAAACCTTAAGTCCAATACATGTACACTTAAACACAATTCACATTTAAAATTAAAATAAACTGTTGTTCTTGTGTGTTAATATTTAAGATTTAAAAGAACCTCATCTTTGTTTGCTTTCTACGTACTTTTCCATAGCAGATTGTTGATGAAGTTTCAGGGGTTTTCAAACTTTTCATCTTTTCCACCGCGAATTCATATGGCCAGTTTTAAAAACGCTGGTAAAATCTGTGGTCACGTAACCTGTAGTCAAACTTTGACCTCAGTTTGACCTCCCGGTCAGTTGTTTATGTTTTACCAACTGACCTCTGGTCAAATATGCTGATGGTCACGAAACCATAGTTTGACCTGGTGGACAGTGCTGCCAAATTGCATATTCCGACTTCCTGTGTCTGTGTGACCAGATTTTACACGAGTGTGAAGTAAAAATGAAAATAAAATGAAATTATTTTTTTATTTAATTTTGGTTATTTGTTTAAATATATGTATATTATGCTTCGTGGAAATATGTCCATAAAGTTTATAATTGTAGAGGGTCTGGTAAAATTTGCGAACATATTTCCAAGAAGCATTATATACATACATGTACATGTATATGTGTGTTTTAAAATGTGTTTTAAAATGATTTTTGTGGATTGCATAAAGATATTTTTGTATAGTAAGACACTTATGAAATGTCTTAAGATACTTTCGTCAAGAGTCTTAAGATATTTTTGTAGAGTGTTTTAAAATGATTTTGTGAATTGCATATAAATATTTTTGTATAGTAAGACACTTTGAATTCCATTGATTCATTTTATGCAATTTATCATCTACTCTAAAATGGTTGCCATTTGTTTCGGGCTCAATTCTTCAGTTTTCAATGCGAATCCATATTTCACAAACAACAAACAGGAAATGTGATCTGACCTTGCTTACACTTTCAATGGAAACCGAGTTAGGACCAGGTCACACAATAGGAGGGAGGAAGAGGCTTAATCATGCCAATAAGCGGTTATTTTCCAATGTACATTGTATTTACAGTATGTATTAGAGAGTATAGGACTGGTGATCCGAGTAAGCGGAGCTAATCCACTGTAGTAATGTCGAATATGTTTTTGAACAAGAAACTGCACATGTAAAGCAGTAGGTTATTTCCTTTTGCAATGCCTATAGACCTGCATATACACATGTATGCCTATATCTGCATGTAGTTTGCACATTAATAAACATTAAACAATGAGCTTGTTACATTATACATGTACATATCATTGTTTATTTTGACCTGCATCTTAAACAGTTGAAAAAGCTTTATCATTGTAATTATTTTACCATATTAATTAAAGCCATGAACTTTTTCAGTTAATCCCTATACTAAACTACTAATTTATTATTATTATGCATACACGAATAAATGTTTTGATTATCTGTCTATTCAGGCACTCATGCATTTCAGGTTTAAAGTTGTTAAATCCCACATTTATTATCATAGCATCCACTACCGTTGTTTTTTTCTGAATTGACAAAGTCAATTATATAACTCTCATTCTGCCATCCTGACGATCTTGATCAAGTTTGTATTTATGCAGAGCTTCAATTTCCCTGAATTTCGATAATTTCTCGTCTTCCCGATTCCAGTTTAGCCAAATAAAAATCAATCCCAGGGATATATATTCATACACGCTGTGGATAAACACGGCTCAAAAGAAAATTGCAAAATTTAATCAAATACAAATCGAAATGCCTTCTGAGTGGCTTACAGATAACTCCAATGCAAAGTATACTTGGCAGTATTAACTCCGTTACACCGTAAACGCATCCCATCACGTAAAAACAATAGAAAACATGCTAAATGTATATATTGAACTCCGAAGATAATGGCAAATGTGTATAATTCAAAGATTGAAGCATTGCATGCATGCACTCACTGACAAGAGGTGAACATTTCCTCTTTCAGATATCGCTGAAGAGCCTAGGAATGAACTTTTGTTTTGATATCTTTTGAAAACTGTGAGATTCGATTGATTTCGAACAGGTGCAAAGTATAGAGTTTTCAAGCGACGTGTTTAAGAAAAGAGAAGTAGGTGTAGTATAGGGCAATAATCATCCTTACAAAAATGAACTCCACTATAGCACTTAACTAGGTCGAAATAAGAAGCTTTGGAAAAAAGAAGTACAAAAAAAAGGCTTTTTCAGACTTATTTTCATTCCTAATGCTATTTGCCAGCTCTTCTTTTTGCATTCGAAGAGTTAAAAATCGCTTTGCAGAGCGAATTTAATCCTGATTTTATTTTCTGCTTTCATAAACTCGACTATAGGCCCATGCTTGGACATGTATTCCTTTTCCTCAATTCCCCATTCGCTATCATCAATTGGCATTTGTTGGTTGAAAATATAAGCCTGCACGTCCAGACCCCAATACGCTCGACGGGTCTATATGCTTTGGATTTGTCCCCAAAGCGATATATATTTCTATTTTCCGCATGCATACAAACATACATTTGCCAACTGTCACACTATTTTCCAATTTCACGCTTGATTGATAAAACCACGGCGAAATATGATTTGCCCGCTAAAAAGTTATATCGTCACTTCCAGAATTCGTTTTTCGGAACTTATCAGATAACTCGCCATCGTGTGCTTCACACGGATTTTATTATTTACATCTAACTATGCAAATAAATAAATATCCTCTTGCACTACAGATCCTCAGAGATGGAGAATGAATATCATCCAGCCAAACCTGTGTGACATGTGCAAAGTGCTCACAATAAAAGGAAACGTATTTTCCATTTATGAAATATTAAATATATTTTAGATCAAATGTATTAATGTGCCATATTAAGAGTACATTTTTCATGTATTTAAACATTCGCATGTATATGAAACATCTATTCATTAAGAATAAAAACATGCTGAAGCATTGATAAGAGGATTGATGACATGGCCCTGAAATGCAGCATTTTGATTGGTTTCCCGAAAGGCCAATTCGATTGCTGCATTTCAGGACCATACCATCCATCCTCTTATCCATGTTTCAGCATGTTTATACCCTAAATTTATACGAATAACGTGCATGCATTTCGTTGAGGTATATTTTCCAATATTGGTACATAGATTGTATGCACATTGATTGTTCATGTATACTATTACAGCTTTATTCTAATAATGCTACAATTAAATGTGCATATTAATATCAAACAATGTACATTCATGTATTTTGTGCGCATCTTTTGAGTACTCAGATATGTAATGTTTTTGTTATCTTGCTTGTCTGCAATATCACAGCAATTGGATTCATTGTCATGAGGTAATATATTCAAAGAAACATTGACCCGGGGTTTATTCGGGACCAGTGTTTATCAATTTTATTTTATGAATATTGGTATCAATAAATGATAAATGATAAAAAGTTAATATTTCAATGATAAGGGGAATATCTCCTATGCACTGCACAAAGCTATCAGAACATGTGAGACGCGAGCACTTAGAGAATTCCCCTTACACCCGGGGTTTAATCGAGTATTTAGCAGTCTCATCAGTTACTTAATCCCACAGGCTGTGGATTCCATACAATGAAATTTTGTCACATGACGAGATCTCGGCCGATATTTGGAAGATATTCAATTCTCCATAAAATTATAATTATTGTTAATACGGAATTAATGGGAAATGTTTCACGGGTGTTTAAAGTTGCATCTCATATCCTGTCAAAATTAGTCAATGAAATATATGTTTCATTTGGAAATGATGTTTCAATCTACATTCGTAAGCTGCTTATTTAAAGCATTATAAACAAATGCTACAACAAGTAAATCTACTATATAGAGTAACGACTAGCTTAACTTGTAATGCATTTCATTATTCAATATGGTCTGATAAACAGCCTAATCAATAAGCAATTGAAAATGCCCTCTACAGTAATGTAGAAGAAATCATTAGCGCCACCTATGGTTAAAAATAATGGAGAAAAGCAGCTTTCGGCTGCTTCATTTAATCAAATGTTCTTAATGGATGTCCCACCTGAATACCATTGTTTTAAGCCAGAATGCCTAATGAAAGGAGGGATTCAAATTGAGCTAATTACACTATTAGATGTCGTCGGTATTTTTACATTCTACTAATTCAAATCTAACACAAATCGTCATCTGATAAAATGCCTTGATCCCAATGTTAAAAGTGGATTAAATTAGCTTAGGGCCTACTCTAGTAAATGTTGTATACATGTACATGTATATGTACTAGTAAACCGAACATCAAACTTTCCAAGGAAATTCAATGACAGATCTGCATTTCACAGAATTGGGGATTTTTGTTTTCTAAGAATTCTCCATGGATGAGCTTTTATGCATATATAAAATAAACATACATGTAATTGCTCAGCATATGACATTTTTTTTTCCACACTGTGACGAGGCTCAATGAGCTTAAGGGTAGTTTAATATTAGTTCATCTATAAATGTGTGACTTTGGTGTCATTGCTGAACATCTGCAAAACGTAACATATGCATTCTTAGAATTCTATACATGACAATCATAATCTGGGCTTCTGGGAATAATTTATTTTCAATCCTTCCCAATTGTCGAATTCAATATATGGAAGTAATGAGCTTTTATATGCATGAAAGTCGCTGTCAAATGTGCTCGCAAACTATAAATGGTCCAAACCGTGTCCACCCCTTTTTACGACAGACAAGGCTCAATTTCCAAGAACAAACAATAGATGTAATTTTTCCGCTAAGCACTTTTATAAGTGCAAAGTTCTAGATACCAGGAATCCAGTCTCTAAATAAGCAATTTTAATAGATTCTTACTAATTGAGTCTTAATTTCAAGGTGATTAATGCAAATATTTAAACATTTCTATGATGCTTCCACGTCTTTGGAGAAACCACATGGGAGGCATTGGCAAAATTATTAAACTACTTAATTATCACCTTTATAATTAGGTGTAAACGCTGGTTTTACTGCTAGAAATATGAAGCAAGAGTTCCCTCTGCACTTAAATCAAATGTAGACTACACAGTAGTTTGTGATGGTACAAATTTAGCATAGAATTAGCTTGCTAGAGTTATCACTGGAATTCCGGATACACTTAATCTCCAGCATAGTGTGCATTTACATGTAGATACAATGTAGTATACATATTATTTTAAAAAAATATAATACTCGATCGATTAATTGATATACTCCAGGAGTTCTTAACCTTTTTGTGACCATTAACCTCCCTACATTACTAAAATCTTGTACATGGCTCCCTTTTAAAAATATTTATATTTTGACATTATTGCCGGGAATACTCGAATAAACACTAGGACGTGTTAGGGGAATTCCCTAAGGGCTCGCGCCTCGCATTTTCTGATAGCTTCGTGCAGTGTATTGTAAATGTTTAGGGAATTCCCCTTATAGTAGATCACGAGAGTAATGTCTAATGAATCCCTGGTCTCGAATAAACCCCGGGTGCACGGAATTCCCTAAGTGCTCGCGCCTTGCATTTTCTGATATATTCATGCAGTGTATTTATTGTACATATCTATATTCTCCTTATTATTGAAACATAAGGCAAATAATACATGTACTTGTTTCTGGTCAGTTTTTGTCATTTGTAATTTTTGACACCAACGTTGAGAAAATAAAAATAACAAACCCCGAGTCTCGAATAAACCCCGGGTTAATGTTTCTTATTTTTAAATAAGATCCCGGGGGTTTATTCGAGTATTTACTGTATGCAAGTAACTTTGTGTTTACGGTATGGAAGTAATGTTGCAATGGTTCATGGCAATATTAGTTTATTTACTATAGGAGAATATTTTCGGTATATATACATGTATGCGATTTTTGGTAGACTTCCACACCCCCATGGGTGTCTACCAAGTTAAGACACCCAGTACGTATACTGCAAGTAGGTAATGCTGTATTCACATCACACGGACCACGGACCAAAAACATGTTCGCGACAATTGCCCTCTGGCAGTGCAACGTCA
>JAQGCC010002307.1:0-18986 GCA_034698905.1 Xestoiulus laeticollis | reverse complement strand
AGGTAAAGATAAAGGCAAAAAAGATAAAGGTCATTTAGTGCTAAATGGCCTTTAACTCTATAGTCTGTCCGTAGTATAAGTGCACGCGCCTCACATTTTTTTTATAACTTCGTGTAGTGCATTGGGGATTCCCCTTATTATTCTAATATCAGGCAATATTCGAGTATTTACGGTAATAGTGTCTTGTAATCTTTTCTGAATTCGGGCACACATTACATACAACACAGACTTATTTCTCAGAAATTATAGATTTCTGTCCATGAATGGCACTAAACATTATTTATGACCCATTGTCATGCCTTGTATATTTTATTAAAAGTATAGTCTATAATTTATAAATATTTTAGGTATATACACGAACAATGTATAAATCATCATCATTTTTTGCTATTACAGTAGCAAAACTTTGTAATCCGTTTAGGATTATTTCATAAATAAATAAAAAACATTATTCTATGGGCAAAAAGCATACATTAATCTTAAAAAACTGTAAATCAGTTTAAACAAGACTAGTGCCCAGATCTTCACCTCTCGCAACCTGAAATGTGCAACGCACTACCGTCCCCTGATTGGTTGGATTCGATCAGGTGACCTCTGTGATCCAATCAGGGGACGGGAGTGCGTTGCACATTTTGGTTGTGCGGAGGTGAAGATCTGGGCATTAGCCTAGCCATTATACTTAATATTAGTTTTTCATGCCACAACTTTGTTTTCTATTCTTAATATGGTGAATTTCATCACTGTAAATACGGCGTTATATGGGAAAATGTTAAGATCCAAATTAACGATTTTAGGATGATGGTGAAGGGTAAGGAACAATAAAGCTCATGAAATTAACTTAGAAACACTCTAAATTCAAGAGATGAAGCCGTTTTGTAAATAACCAAGCAACGTCAGGCATAAGGATTCGCTATTTAAATTCCAAACTTGTTTTTTTGTCTGCATGGGGATAGGGTATTAACAGTTATTTGTTTCCCTTTCTAGTCTCATTTTTTTCCAGCACTTGTATAACCTTAGTGTATATGGTTGATGGAAATTGAATTTATGGAGGATATGACTTCTTGAAGAGCCTATAAATTATATATAAAGTAAAAAAAAATACAAGGAAGAATGTGCTCAAAGTGATTAGCTTGGAAGATTAAAAGCTTTTGGTGCAATACACTTAGTCATTGGCATACATGTTGTTTTTCGGTTAGTCTGAAACCAATTAACTCATCTTTCTAATTAGCCATCGAGTATAATGTCCTTAGGGAGCTTTCAATTAGGCGTTTTCAGAGTGAGTGGAATGGATATTAATATTCGTTAAAATGTCTCGCCTCGATTATTGATGTCAAGAAACAAACATCAAATGTCAGCTTATGGCGTGATCACGATTTCATCACAAATTGACAAAGCAGTGATCAGGAAATGGTGATGTGTACGATGAAAGAAGCAACAATTTCATACTGCAGTTTACCCCAAAAATCTCTATTGCTTTGAATTTGGATTTCATATAAATCTCTAAGCATATACAGTGAAATTCGTTTATAACGGAATTCAAGGGACCTAAGAAATAAGATCGTTACATCCAAATTTATGAAAAATAAAACGTATATGTAATAACAATAGTTTACATACATGTACACAGAAATACAAGTTTCAAAATTTATTTACGTGTATTTATAAAATGTTTTGGCTAAAAAAAATCATTAAAAGTATAGTAATTAACTATGCGGTTTGGTAAAAGTAAATTTGCTAGAAATTAAGGAGAAATTTCAAACTTTTTTTATAAAAAATATTGAAACCGTTTATCTAAAACTGGAAAACGTAAACATCTTGTATACCAATATTGAGAAAACAGTTATTTTAAAGATAAATTTTAAAGTTTGTATAATTTTGAAGTTCATGTATTACTAAATTTCAAAATTTAAACAAATGTAATCAGTGAGATATATAAATGTAATACGAACATTTCTTGCTTTTTAAAAGTTAACGTTTCGTTAGTAAAAAATATAATAAGATTTCAGATAAAAATACAACACAACTTTAAGATTGTAAATCATTTTGTCATTACACGTATATGTATTTACATGTAGAACATTTTAAAATTGTATCGCTATCTTCAGATTATCGTTATATTCGACATCGTAGTATCCAAACACAACTACCGTACATCAATCAAACCGAACACACTGCTGGGAATCGTTATACCCAGATTATCGCTGTACCCGACATCGTTATAAGCGAAATCCACTGTATATGTATGTCTGGGCATCTTAAATATCTTCAGTATGGCAGCAGCTAGGGCAAAATTGATTACATAATTGAATAATAAGTGATATTAGAAGACTTTAGTAACCCAATCGCATGTAACACACGTCACTTTCTTGGTTTGTGCAGTTTAAAGCATTAACCGTTAAAGATAGAACAAAAAATCCAATAAGAATGTTATAGAGCGTCGTAAAATTAGTATAATGAGGATATTTGCGACCTTTAATTATCGATTGCTAAGTTATACAAATGGCATTCTCGTATGCATGCAAACTAGCATAGCACGGATGCAAGGCAGAAAAGCTCGATAATATTTATTTGGGAGAAGGTCCAGTTCACGATGTAACATTGATGCAATGCAAAAATGACATTTTCCCAATTACGAATAATAGCTCAAAGTCCATTTTATTTATTGGGTATGACGTGAAATAAAAGTACTTAATAAATTACAGCAAACTTTCCTTCTATGCATTCGTTGTATCCATGCGAGAAACCTAAATGTGAATTGAAACTTAAAGAGATCGATAATTAAATGTCGTAAATGCACCCATTACATTAATTTTACGACACCCTATAACATCCTAATTGAATTTTTGTCCTATCTAGGGTTTTAAAATCGCACAAACCAGCTAGAAATCCTGGAATCCTCGCATATTCTTATTCATCAGATTTCCCCAGCTGCTGACATATTGAAAATATTCTAGAGATTCAGACATTTGCCTCAATATGTAAAAAAAAAACTTGTCAAGTTCCAAGCTCTACAACATGATAAATTGACTTTAGAAATCAAGATTTGGACTGTTCAATTTTAGTGTGCACTATCGGCGTTGCTGTCTTGAACTTAACTCCTGCATAAAAATGACAGAAAATGTATAAAGAAGTCAAAATGACAATAGTTTACAACGACCAACCCCTTTTAAAATTACTACCCACATTTTAAATCCCTCTGGTAGCAGAATATGCTTTCATTAAGTTTTGCAAAGGTGCAAGAGGTCTGTCCTTGCAAGCCTACCAGAGTCGATGGAATGTCAGAATTGTGCTATAACAGTCAACTCTCAGGAGAAACCTAGTTCTGGTGACAACAAATTTTGTTAAAATACCAAGCTAAAGTCACTTGGCATCCAAAACGGGGCTTTGACCCTCTAACAGCCAGACATGTAGTTACCGCTCGCTACTCAGCATGCAAACCGAGGCCCCTTCGATAATAAATTTTGGGCGAATAATCCCATTTTACGGCTTTATTTCAGTGCCTACCCTTAATTCTGTAGCTCTTTGGAAGATGAGACCGTCCTATCCTATCGAGTAAATTCTGCGCAAAATTATTGATTAGCTTCTCTCACGGCACGAGGGTAAATGCAAGCGCTGTACGTTCAAGTTCAGCGTTCGAGGCCCTGTCATGGTACTTTACGTTTACGAAAAGTAGCTTCCGAAAGAGATGTATGGAGTTTGTCGTTGTACCCCGGTAATCACCGAGACACGATGCCATTTCTTTTCCCCGGAATTAAAGCTTCTAAGCACGGGTTTTGGCACTTTGAAAAGAGGTCTTGTCATCGGCAAAGAGTCTCAGCATATTTCTGTGGGAAATTACCAACGTGTCCTTCCACGTAATTAATTACTAACGTGATTTATTTATCGGCAAACAAGACCCGCAGCAGTCTCCGACCCATTTCATCAATTTCCATAATAAACTTTCGATTTCAAGCAACATTTACTGCGTTAAGGCATCTGCGGCAATTTGCCGATCAGTTTTACGAGATCAGACATCGGTTGCAGAATTGGGAAAAGAGGGGAAGGGGATGAATTTAGAGGAAGGGAGGATGGGAAGACAGGAAGGGAAGGAAATGCATTTGCTAGATGTAAAATTGCATATTCGAAAATATGGAAATTAGACATTAGAGCTCTTATTTCTATTACAAATATTAACACATGCACATAAGCAGTACATGCACTTGATTTTTTTTTTGATAAACTGATTCATTATATAACAATTAATTGTGAGGATTTTGTATATACTTTGTATTTCTTAGGTGTGTCCACATCACCGACATTGGCATCGGCTACATTTCCACAATGATATCCCTCAATGCTTTATTTCTTCGCTGGTGCACTCAAATACGTGATTTCGGACTCCAGCATCTATGCAGCATGCGCAACTTGCAAGTCTTGTCAGTAGCAGGTAAAATTAGTACATAATTTTAAACATTGTACTACCGCAGGTATCCCAGCCACTTTTAGGGATAAAAATATAGGTATTATAGGACATTTTCTTCGAAAATATTGGAATTATAGCACAGGATGGCAAACACTTTTTCATATTTAATATTTAGGACATTTTAGGATTTTTTAGATTAAATTTTAAGACTTTAAAAGTTTACAAGTGGTTTTTTAAATGTATACTATAGAATTTTATTTTTAATTCGCATTTATACCAAAATAAGGACAAAATGTACGTGTTTTTGGTGCATTTTAGTGCATAGTTTTTTTGCAAAGAATATAGCAATCATAATAACTGGGGTACACGTAACTTCAAGTTTTGAAACATAATTTTTACAATAATTACGCAATTATTCAGAGGGTATTTAGTACTTTTTTTAGGACTTTTAGGACTTTTTTTTGGAATATTTAAGACTTTTTAGGACGTTCAGGACTTGTTTGTCACCCTGGTTATTACAATCCTGTACAAAAGTTAATGAAAATATAGAACAATATAAGACGACATTAAAAATATAGGAATTTATTGGAAATCTAGGACGGCTGGGATACCTGCAGTATCGCGAGACAATTTTTTTTGGACTTGAGCATCATGAAAATTGCTTGGAGTTCCCCCAGAAACGAAATTTTTAACTTTTCAAGTTTTTGAAACAGTTTTCCCTGAGCATCCTAATGACTGAAAATTTAAAATCATGACGTGCAAAACCTGTAAATAACGCCTTCTATATAGCGCACTACTTGGAAGTAGCACTTAACGCACAGTCGGCACGAATAAATTTTACAGAACCAACTGAACCCTCAAACAACACTTTCTCCAAGGTCCAAATGTGGTGCGCTATTCACAGGTTTCGCTGTATATACCCTAACAATTTCTTGTCTTGTCGTGCAAAGAAACTTACGTCTATAACTCAACTAAATAAAATGTGCTAAATTAATCTAATATTTTCTTTCCTTAAGGTTGCCCATTATTGACGGCTGGAGGATTATCGGCTCTGATTCAACTTCGGCACTTGCACGAGCTAGAATTAACGAATTGTCCTGGGGCCTCCGACGAGTTGTACGATTACCTCCATCAGCATTTAGCACGTTGCATCATCATAGAATAACCACCAAGAAAGTAGAATATGACTTTCTTTGCAAATCACTCGGCTTTCCGAACGAATTTTGGCAAAGAGAAAACAAACTTTAAGGAAAGAAATTTACGAGACCCAACAATGCCAAATGAAGAGGTGATCAGAAGGCATGGAGCTAACATACATAGTTGTTCGATAATAGGACATTAGCGCTCGATGCTCATTCCAAAACAATGGAGAAATAGTCGCAACTGACTGCAATCGCCATCCTGCAACGATGAACGTTTTTTAATTGGTCATTATATAGCACAGTACTTACCAAGGTATGCATTTTATATAAAACAACCTTTTTATATGGGTGTACTAATTCCAAGACCGACTAAAATAATTCAGGAAAAATTTAGCACTTTTCTGACCAGATTATTTGGTAATCCTTTGTAAAGATGAAGTATGGCTAATTTCCAAACTTCATTTCTCTATATGTAATCCAAAGATTTACAATCGGGAAGAAATTCAACCAATGAAAAACTTTGAATATCAATAAGAAATGCCACCTCAATGCCATTTTGATTAGGACCAAATTACATTGCCCAAAATATTTTATCATGGGGTCCCTATTAAGTCTGAGCGTAACTCAGAGCCACCACGTACGTGTCTCAAACATTGAAAAGTTAAATATTTGGTAAGCTGTATGCGCCAAGCGTATTAACCTCATCCTGGTTCGGCATTCGCTATAGGGGCGTATGAGCTGCCTGCATGACATTTCCATAATGGCCACACTCATTTATTCCAGAAGTAACCACAGTTTTGCGATTTTTCTAATGATGAAGGCAAAACTGGTTGCTTTCAAGTAGTGGTGGCGGCTTAATACAACAGAAATACTATGTATTCAACATTGAAATCCCCGCATTACGTCTTGTATAATTACATATGCCCTGTCATACACAACTAGGGGCCATTTAAATAATGCCGACGTGGCTCATATGCTTGCCATTTGCCTATATAAAAACGAGGCCATCGTTTAATTTGGTAAGATTGATGAAATGACCTATATTGATCTCAATATGCAAGTTAGGAAACTTGTAGTGTAAATTTAGTTACAATCATGTTATCATGTGATCAAAATGCAGATTAGAGCATTCCCTTCCCTGTATTCAAGTAATCCTAGTATTTATAAAAAAAAAATGCTCGGCATGTGAGAGCAAAAATATTGATAATCACTTTTTATATCAATCTGTATTCGAATTGGTGTTACTGGATAACAAGTGCTGTAGTGTAAATTAACATTCGTGCAAGCATGTAGTGTTCGGTATCCTGGTGAGCAGTTTTCAATCCCCCTCAACAATTGCACCCGTGTAATGTCATATATTTCAAACAAGAAATTAAAACACATTTCAATATTTAATGAGTATACAGCGACACCGAAGATGTTTGCTTAATTCCGCTTTTAATTCAAAGTTGCTTAAGCAATAATGTCTCGAAGGTATAGATCAATATGATCACGTTCTGGTTGTACAGAGGGTCTTTTTTAAGTAAAAGACTTTCATTGTAATGTATTATTTACATTTACGTTTCCGTGGCTACGGATTCTCAAATTGGGTGAACAAACATGCAAATTTGGCTCGAAACGGTGATCTTAAACCGAGCCGCTATGGTTGCTATGATGAAATTACGCAGGAAGTCAGCTTGCATGAGGACGTGATAGGGAAGAAAAGGTAAGACGTAATTCCTTTTGCCTAAAGTGCTCAAAAATTACAGCAAAATATTGCAGTTTTTTTCAAATTGAAAGAGGGTAAAAAAAAAACGACGACGGTTTTCCCTTTGTCGTTATCTGGAATCTAAGAAAATTTATAATTTCAGACGAAGTCGCTGTGACATTTTCCTAAATTACCGTTGGTGTGATACTGTCAAAAGGTATGTTCACATTTGCTATTCAATTCGTTACCCTGCAGTCAGCATGTAACATGCCATGTGGTAGGGGACAAAGTGCCAGATTTTTAAGGGAAAGCGTATACGGTCGTGACCGCTTTTTGGGGCACTATCCAGGAGTGCCCAACTATCTGAGTTCCGCTATTATGTTTTTTGCAAATTAAAAAATCTAGTTTTTAAAATTGTTCTTAATATTTCCTTATGCAAACTACCAAGCTTTGTAATTTCAATCCCATGCTTCAATTATCCTGTGGTGGGAAAACAATGACGTAAACAATGACATCAATAAATACCTCAGTAAGTACAAGTTATCCAGTTATATAAAAAAGAGACAATATATAGAATTTTTTTCGTGCGATGAATGGTTGATGTAAATTATAAACAGTGCAAATGAAATAAAATTCTTAGCTTTTCTTATTTAGCTGTCTGCCTCGAGAGCATCATCTGCCTCAAGAGAATCGTCTGCTTCGGGAGGACTTGCCGACCACCAGCTCAGGAGCCCAAGTCCTGCTTCAATAATGGAGCCCTGAAATAAATCGACGAAGAAATCAGTATTAAAAGAGGTTTACTTTACAATGATAGAAAATTATGGTAATGCACTTACAATGAGCGTGTATGGGGCTTTCTTTTCGCAGGTCGTTTCGACATTTCCCAAAACTGGGCCGACGGGAGTCGTGTCTATAAATATTTCTTCGGTAACTTTAAACCTAAATAAGTAAATATCGGATTATGCGACAATCAAACAATCATGACTCAATTATTTAACAATCGTTCCATGTCAAGGTCAAGGCATCGCAAGGCAAATGTTCAGTTGTGTGACAAATGAAATTCCTGAGCATAAAAGTCAACTTGAAGTGGCTAATTACCTAATTTCTTCTCCCAACTCCAAATATGCATTACTTGGTTCTGCTCCTTCCTCCTCCTCGTATTTCCAAATCCAAAGTTGACCTGCTTCATCGCTATATGCCATTAAGAAATTTGATCCAAATGTCCACAAAATATAAATTGCAACAAAGGCATATTTTCAGGTAAAAGGATACAATACGCAAGGATGTTTCATGGTGTCAGGAGGAATTATAATATCATCGAAAAATTCGAGTGAAACTGAAATAACGTTCACTATTAAAAAATGTTAAAAGTTCGTGCAATCTACACGTTAAAGTCCCACTCGTTATGGGTTGGAAGTCCCCTTTGTAATCAAACTCTTCAGGTAGGTGAAGGAGGCCCTTTCCCTACCATTGGCGTTGAAATTACGCAGAAATAAGCCAACGTTAAAATTTAACAAACATACTAGTTTTACAATTAACCATATTGCTTTTACAAAGCTTTTCCACAGGCCCTTTAATCATTCAAACTTTTAATAACAGCGTTCTCTGAAGTTTTCTCTGTGTATCAACCTACCATGAATCCCTTCTTTGGAAGAACTTTTAATTTTACCAACAATTATTTCGTCGACAAACGGCCTAAAGACGACAAACCTAAATTGAACTATATAAGAACGAAACGCCATTAGGACAAGGACAGTTCTGAGGACCTTGCACGAAATTGAAATTTCCTACCTTTGGTATGTGATGATCCATCTCCTGGCAGTAAGTAAGACTCATTTAATTTAGTTATGTCGTATAAAACAATACACAAGCCGATGTTTAAAACAACCTAAAAACGTTAAATGTTTAGGTTTTCAAACTAACTTTGAAATTACGTGAAATCAAGCGCTATATAACCGAGTAGACCATGCAAAGTGTACCACGCCATGTGCTCACCTTATTCGCAAATTTGCGATTCAATTCATCGGCGATGGCGTCAGTTAATTTCAGGTGGAATAGGGAAGGTCTAATGCGTACTGAATCCTGCATTTCGGTCAAAACGAACATTTTATAGTAGTTTTTTAAACCAAAAATGACAAAAAATTTCTACATGAGCCAAAATAAGACAGTATTAATCAGACAACAAAATACAGACGACAAAATACAGACAGCATGTATAGCCATCTAGTGACACAAAACAGAAGCTAAGAATTGCAATTTTATAGACAGCGTGCTGCCATCTAGCAACGAACAATTATATTAATATGGCTAAAAAAATTCTTTTAGTTGAGTTAGCATTTAGTGGGACATTTAAACATATAAAGACATTTCTACTGTCATTTATAAGCTTGTACATCTTTAGGGCTGTTTTGACAATTTTTTTAGAACTTTCTGGGTATTTTTCTTGTTTCACTTGGTAATCTTTAGTACTTTTTTTTTTGCGATTTTTGAAGACTTTTTTGGCAATTTTTTTAGGGCTTTTATGCACATTTTTGTTTTACTTTGCAATTTTTAGAGCTATTTTGGCAATTTTTGGAAAATTTTTTAGGACTTTTTGACAAATTTTAAGTACTTTTTTTTGGCCTAATTTAGGGCTTTTTCGACTATTTTTGAGGAATTTTTTGGCAAATTTTTATGACTGTTTTAACAGTTTTTTGAGGACTTTTTTTGGCCATTTTGTAAGGCATTTTTGATAAATTTTTGGCAATTTCTTAGGTTTTTTTTTTTGGCAAATTTTAAAGCTGTTTTGAAAGGACTCTTTTGCAATTTTTAAATTTTTTTTGGGCAAAATTTGAGTACTTTTTTGGCAATTTTTTTAGGATTTTGTGGACACTTTTTTAATATTTGACAATTTTTAGAACTTTAGGCTAGGCAATTTCTATGGCTTATTTGGCATTTTTATGACTTTTTGAAGACATTTTTGGATAATTTTTCAGCACTTTTTGGGCAATTTTTAAGGTTTTTTGGGTACTTTTTTTATTTTTTACTATTCATTAAAAATAGTAGAATATATTATAAAAAGGACGAGAAAACAGAAAAGGATTGCAGGCATATGCAATGTACAATGTACATGGAGACATTTCAGCATTAATTTTGAAATTTAGAGCAAATGTCATTTACAGACGACTTTATTAAAATAATTAAACAAGATTTTGAGATTTGGCCCGTGGGCCATATTTTACCATTCTTTAATCCTTAATGTATAGTGATTTAAAAAAAAAATCGCTGATGATGAATAATAACCCCCATTTTAACAAATTGTTAGCTTTCAAAGTATTTGTGGGGACAATAATCTTCACTTAAATATTTAGTACACTGTACTGGTAAATCCCCTATAAATGAACCTTTCTGGATTATAATTTTTTTTCGGTATTTGTAAAAAATTAGCATTTGATTCTTAAATAAAAAAAAATGCATAAAATAGTTGTATTATAGTTAAAATAAACTGCTAAAAATTACTAATAAAATGTAATTAATAAAAATTAAATGAACAAATTAACTATAAAATTAAAATTAATTAAAAAAAATTAAAGCAGCACCCTACTTGACAGCTACGTGAAGGCAAATGGATTTTACAAAATAAAGCAATTTTCCATTATTTGTCCCTGCCTATTCCATTTCTATGAGTAAAAACTTCCAGGTTTGTGACCCTGTAGGAACCTGAAGGTACTGTACCTTGGTATTTGTTTCAATTTGTGACTTTGAAATAACGTTGCATTTTTGACCCCCTAGATGGCGGCACAAGTTTTGGCGCCTGTTCTATCATTTTCTACAAAACGGCACTAGATGGCGGCACATTTTCCACATTAACAGAATATTGGGAAAGCTTGCAATTAAATGTATAACTAGGTTTTAAATGCTTCCAAACTCTTAACTAACTTTCTTATCGTTAATTGACAATTTAATAGATAATTAAAGAGATTATTATGCTATTAAAGCATTGTATAATTGCAAACATGTTATTATGCACACATCAATTGGAAATAATATCGACCAAAACTTGCAATAAATGAATACTGTGTAACCATTAAATTAATCATTTTAATTATTCGATATTAGCTATTCAATTTATTGATACAATTTATTTTAATTGGGGCAATGTATTACCCTTTGATGGACTAGTTAATGGTTACAGAACTCGAAAAACTAACATAACTAGTTTAGCAAAAGTGAAAGTAATGATCCACGAATAGACATACATGTACTTAAGAAAGTGTTCTAATTAATGAAGTTTTGGTCGCATATCCCAAAGGAATTTGCCTAATAAAATATTCCACGTTCTCCGTATAATCAAACGACATTTGACTTCTAATGAGACAAGACCAAGTACATAATTAATTTGCTTCTGTCAGTCCAACGAGTATTTCGACTAGATGCCTACTCCTTCAGAGCATGCACTTTATTTTAAAAGCTAATTAATGATGAAAACTAGATTTCCCCATCCATTTATGAATAATAGGGGACAATCAATTTGGGTTTGAACATTTTCCCGTTAGATGGGTCTGGTCTTCTATGTCCCTTGACTAGGATTAAAGGTCTAATTACCTGAAAGGGTCTTAGACATGTCCAAAAAAATTCAATTGCCTAAGTAGACCTCGTCCAACCTAAACCTAATCCCAAATGTGTCTCATTTGAACAAACTCTAGTTTTCCATTCACGTTTCATTTCCCCAAAGTTTTACCCGGTTAATTAGTCAATATCGAGTGAACTAAAGAGGTGCAAATACTTGTAAAAAGATGTCATTTAACTTGTCCAAAAGACGACAATTTACACTACAGCGTATGAAAGTTGCCATAAAAATGATGTGGTATCTAAACTTAAATTTGATTAATTATGATTCCTTCATCAGAAAAAATGACGTTTCATTTCATTCAAAATTCCAACAATAAAAATTGATTTTATTTGTAATTCACTTTAATTTAAAACCCAAAATCAATGAATTTATAAGAAACTGAAGTAATATACACAAAATAAAATTAGTAAATAAAAATGTCCTATGGTCATTTAATTTAACTGGTCATTTAATCATGAAAAATCGCTGCATGCAGTCATGGAATTGATTTCAAGTTAGTTGAAAACCGATTGGGATAAAAGTCTATACAAAAACAGCATTTGCAAATTCATAATTTCCATCTATAGTCTGTTTTTAATTAGTTTTTCAATATTTTATCCAGCTTTAAAATGATTTCAACTAGTTTTCCAATATTTTCAACTGATTTTCCACTGACCAATGACCATCAACAAATTGTCCATTGATGAATGCGTTCAAATGGTTTTTCAATGTTTCCAGCTGTTTTTTCCCTGTTTTTATCCAGTTTTCCAATGATTTCAATTGGTTTTCCAATATATTCAACTGATTTTCCACTGTATTCAACTAGTTTTCTAACGTTTTCAACCAGTTTCCCAGTACGACCTCCTATATCATGCACATGGCATTTGTTTGCTGACTGTAGCCTGTAGGGTACTGAGTTGAATTGAATTGAGTTTTCCATTATTTTCTACTGCAAGGTTTCCCATTGTTTTTATCCAGTTTTTCAACGATTTAGACTATTTGTCAACTGGTTTTCCAATGTTTTCAACTAGGTTAAAATCAGTGGCTATAGGAATACGCTCGTATATATTGTAGCGAAATAATGTAATTTGTGTTACAGCAATAAAAGGCCAAATTTGGTGTCATACTGAAGACAATTTTCATTGAACCGGAAACAATGGCTTTATGAATTCAAATCCGCAAAAGAACACAAAACATGGGATTTAAAAAGATTAATTAAACTCTTTACAACGACTTTACAACGAAGTGTTACAAAATTCATTATCTGATTTACAATCACGTGGATAACAGAGGTAAATTTTTATAAAAAAAAAAGAACAACATCGTAAAAAAAAACATTTTTTTTTGTATCGATTCTTGATGCAGAGAAATGCTTTAGCACTGATTTACGACTCAATACAAACAATTCTCTTTCAATCAATGAAGCAAAGTACCTTTGACCCAGGGCAAATCCTTTTGTTTCAACTATTAATTTAGAACAAGTGAGGTTTGATTTAATGCTTTTAGCTAGGCCCTTCAACTCTATCTTTCAATGTAAAGCCCGTGAATTTTACCAAACGACCTGTTTTTTTGTTAAGTTATCTCCTTCCCATTTTTCAAACTAATTATATTCAATGTTTTATTTCAATTTCATTACTTGTAAGAACACTTGAATAACATAGGTGCGAGAGTTTAAATTTTCATGCAGCAAAAAATCGATTTATTTTTTTCGCAAAGTAAAGTTAGCAAACTTATAGACTAAGAAAAAACATAAAACGCTTATTGGATTTATAGGAAGATTATACGTATAGATAATTTATGGTCTGCATTTGTAATCAAAAAACATTGCCTTATCAGAAATGCATACAACTTACAATTCCCGTGTTCACAAATGGCCGCCATCCATTTTGTTTCCATCATGATTTACTAAATGATTTATACTAAGAGAAAAAAGCCAAGAAAATAATGAATGAAGATCAAAAAAATTCAATTTTGTAGAACAATTGGATTTCCAAATTCAATTTTTGCATATCTTTGATTTTTATCAGGTAAACACGTCTAAAAAATGTGTTTTTCTATAACGTTTTTAATTGATATTACCATGTTGAAAATGAGTGCCATAAAAAGCAGCATCAAAGCATTTTCCATAAAAACTCGATAACCGAAAAACATGTTTACGATAAAATACAGTCTACCCACACCCAAGAAGCCATTGAAAGAAATTGCATTAGGAAAAGTTTGAATGCTTCTTGTTATAGACCCAAATATAGTTCGTTTTTTTATTAGGAAAAAAAAATGTTCAGCATTTGTTAATGAAATACTGAGCACTAAAACCTCTTGTCTATTAAGTGCATTAAATATCGAGGATTTTTGTTATTGAAAAAAAAAACAGCTTTATAAGCGCAGAGATTTTTTTTACATTAAACTGGATATTGTAATTTGGATTATCAATTAATGTCTCAGCATAATAAGATTACCATTATGAAAGTCTGGATTGCTTCACCATTAATTCATGCTGCACGTTCAAATATACACGAGTTCATGCTAGGCATGCCTGCTTAACATTATTAATGAAAATAAATGAAATGGGCTTTCGGCAAATTTTAGAGACTACGCAGAAAATATCAGACATAAATTTCCATTCCTGCTCTGTATTCGGATATCCTAAATTTACCCAGCTTAAGCTTAAGATTAATAACTACAGAACTGCTTAGAATTATAAGACGGACAATTGGGAGGTTGTTGTCAGCAATACTATTTTTACAGGAATTTGGTTTTGAAATCTCATATTTCTCATATAATCACATTTATGAACATTTAAATACATGTATACCACATTGAATAAAATTATAAAAATTGAAAATGTAAACTTCATGTGACTGGTGACTGTAATATTAGGCTTGATTTGCATGATGCACTGTGTTTGGAAAACAGTATTCTTGTAGATGGTCCTTTGCTTGAGAACACCAGATATTCCATCCAAATCTTCAGGAAGCATGTCTCTTGTAGAAGGTCCTTGGCTTGAGAACACCATATTTCAACCCCCTTACCACAG
This sequence comes from Xestoiulus laeticollis, assembly GCA_034698905.1. NCBI lineage: Eukaryota > Metazoa > Arthropoda > Diplopoda > Julida > Julidae > Xestoiulus > Xestoiulus laeticollis. Next base: position 4,130 of record JAQGCC010002307.1, on the reverse strand, counting down.
TTGCACAAATGGCGCTGCTTGGGACCAAGCTTCGTATCAAGTCCCGGATTGGTACCACACATTTGAGCACCAGTTCAAGGTTGGGCAATGAGGTACCTTGAGCAGCAGTTTTCAAAATGGCGGAATAAGACAAATTTCACTTGCACCATGTTGCCAGATAACAATTCTGATATTTCCCTAACAATCGTTGCTGTCGAGATACGCATATTGATAGAGAATTCGGTGATATTTTCGATTTTTCTTGCCTGGAGCTCAATCTCCGATAAGATGTTGACAATTTGGCAACTGTGGTACCGAATTGGCTCAAATTTCGAGATTCGTCTCATTGGAACAGAAGCTTAAGGTGGGAAACTGTGGTAAGGGGGTAAGAGTTTTCTGGAAGCCTGTCTCTTGTAAAAAGTCCTTCACCGTTACGCTTACGATATTATATGGTTTGTGATATTGTACCGTGAGCGTACCACAACTTAGAGGTCCCATGCCATTGAACACCTTCCGAATGATCTATTGTGCCTTCTTCAGCGCACAATCCTTTCTGGCAGCATCTCTCTTGCTGATGTAGCTCTTGATGAAAAAGTTCAAGAAGAGGATAAAGTAGGACAGGTACATAATCCATGCCAAGAAGATTGTGTTGTAATCCACACAACAGTAAGTGCCCTTCTTCCTGAGTCCGAAGGCTTTGACCGTGATGACAACACCGACTATCATCTGCAGGAGCTGGAGTGAAGTGATGGCCATGCTGACCTTCCGCGGAACCTTGATTCGGAGTACTTTAAGGGCGTAGTAGGAGTACATGATGGCATGGACAAACAGGTTGACCACTATGAACCATCGGCCCAAGGATGTGATGTTGACGCAGGCATACCACACGAAGAGCAGGGTGGCCACATGGTGATACCAGTGGAGGAAGATAAGCGGTGTCTTGCGGAGCACGATGAAGGCGGTATCTCCCAGCTCCAGGACTTTGGAGATGGCGAAGCTGAGCACCCAGAAGCCAACCATGTTCTTGTGCTCAAGGCTGTGCATATTGCAGATGGAGTACTGGAATCCGTAAGTGTTGAACAGCCGAATGGTCTCTCCAAACACCCGGATGAAAGCCACCAGCGAGTAAAGTGCCAGCGAGAAGTTCCAGAAGAACAGTGCTGTTCTCAGCTCGAATGCCTTCCGGTTCTGCATGAAGCGCTGACCGGCATGGATGACCATCACGTAGATGATTGTCAGAGCTATGATGGCAGGAAACTTATCCGTCATCCAGGTGTTGACCGGCACATAGTTGAAGTGTCGTTCGAATGAGTAGATGTCGCTGTACTCTGACGGAGTATGGAAATCCATATGACAAGAGGTGTTGAACATTGTTGGTTGTTGTCGGAAGAGTGTCTTGCACTATCAGAAGTTGTCTGAAAAGTATCTTGCACTATCAGAAGTTGTCGGAAGAGTATCTTGCGCTGTCAGAAGTTGTCGGAAGAATATATTGCACTATCAGAAGTTGTCGGAAAAGTATCTTGCAGTATCAGAAGTTGTCGGAAGAGTTTCTTTCACTATCATGAGTTGTCGGAAGAGTATCTTGCGCTGTCAGAAGTTGTAGGAAGAGTATCTTGCACTATCAGAAGTTGTCGGAAGATTTTCTTGCACTATAAGAAGTTGTCGGAAAAGTATCTTGCACTATCAGAAGTTGTCGGAAGAGTTTTTTGCACTATAAGAAGCTGTCGGAAAAATATCTTGCAGTATCAGAAGTTGTCGGAAGAGTTTCTTTCACTATCATAAGTTGTCGGAAGAGTATCTTGCGCTGTCAGAAGAGTATCTAGCGCTGTCAGAAGAGTATCTTGCACTATCAGAAGTTGTCGGAAGAGTTCTCGCACTATCAGAAGTTGTTGGAAGAGTTTCTTGCACTATCAGAAGTTGTCGGAAGAGTAACTTGCTGGTTGAAAAGTCGGTTGTGCTGCCTGAGGTTCTTGCCGAAGCGAGTTTTGAAACTGATGTCCGCTCAACTCAGGCGCGGGGTTTATATATCCGGTGGTCCTGATGGAGAAAATGTCATCGCGGACAACAAACACCAAAATTGACATTCATGACTTGATATGTTTTTGTTTGTACAATGTAGAATTGACGTAATTTATTTTTGCGAAAGCCATCTTGGAGAAAAATATTTTTAAATTGTTGAGACTTGACATGAATATCAAACAACTTGTCATCCCGTTGCCATTGTCATCATGTTGTCATTGTTATTCTGCACTGCACTCTGTCAGGACTTTGTCCTTCAGTAACCCTATTGTTATCAACAATACTAGAGTTATGGTAATGAAGCAAAATGGAAGTCATACAGTAGTATTATTGTTGTATTTAGCATTGGCTGCATGCAAGTATTCCATAATTAGCACATGCTTTGAGGCATGCTACATAGTTCCATTTTGTGTAATTTTAAATTTGAAAAATGTGTTCCAATATATGTTCAGAAACTCTATTCACACCTACCAAATCAAGTGCACTGATGTAGCTCAAGTCTTGATCGAGTTTGCGCGAATCCAATCAAGTTGTCTGCTCCACTTGATATGGATCAAGTCTTTGTCATCTGCACCTCGTTTCAAAGTGGCTTCAGTTTTATAGTGTGCTGTGTGTATGTTGCCCTCCATCTTGAAATGCAAACTGAAATGGTGTTCCAACTTTTAGGGCGCCCTGTATACTAGGTTATGTGACCAGTTTTACTGAGTTCGGCGGTGTGAATTAATACGCAAAAGTTTTGCTTGATCCACACCAGTTGATCTACATCAACGTTGGTGTGAATCAGGTGAAAGAGATTTGGTTATGACCAAGTAGGATGTAATAAGTTCTTCATTCACTATAAATAATTACAATTTAAGTTTTAAACAACTGGTAAACCAACATTTATAATAATTTCGTTCTATATTTCGAGTAATTTCTCTTAAAACTTTGAAAAAGTTTTTTCATGCAATTCTATATACATGTATTGTTTTATAAAGATTCCAACATTTTCCCTATTTCCAATTGAACAAGGTTTCTTTTGAAATTACAGTAATATTCCTAATTGTATTAAATCACAGAGAAATTACAATTATTTATAGAATTTCGTTTTATATTTAATGAATTTAATCTCAAACGTTTCTGACATTCAGACATACCAAAGCGAGTAAAACAACGGAAATTTCCATTTTATGCGACTGGAATGAGGTCTGGTTGTGCTTGAAAAAACAAAAAGTGAATTTAGCAAAATCCCTGGCTTACATAAAACCCTTAAAAAAGGCTTCGACCCATTTTGAATAGAAAATATCCAGAATCCCTGGCCTTGTCTCGCTTTTCTCTCCAAATATAGCCAGACATTCCACATTAGGTAAAAAACGGAGAAAATTTCGCTAATAGATATATACCAGCTTGAAATGTTCAAAAAATGTTAGGAAATGCCGAGTTATTTTCTTTTTGCACATCGAGACAGAATTGTAATGAACTTGAATAGAAAAACAACACTTATTTAATTATTTATCACGGCTAAATATAGAAAGCCATTCACCAACGTTCAGTTAGCAGTTCTCTAGAGCATTCCAAACATGAGAATCTACGTTATACATTAAACATGTATACACCTGGGACATTACAACTTTTGAAATCTGGTTTCAGAAATGATGAAATCCATTCCGTGATCTAGCTATGCTTTCTAAGGGTAAAAACAGCGTAGAGCATGGAATAACATGGCCTTGAAATGCTGCGTTTCGATTGGTTTCCCGATGGCGGGAATTTCCGATTGCCCAATCGAAACGCTGCATTTCATGACATTTAGTTATTCAATCCATAAATCCTATAGATGCAGTTTGGAAGTATAAAGTTAAAAGCAGTGGATTTAGGGGTATAAATTCGTTTTAAGCTTGGATGAAATCCATGACCACAACGATACTTGCGATTACTGTAGTTAATAACACAAGGGACTGAGACATTAAATCTCTAAATATTCCTATTTTTCAGAGGTTGAAATCTGTTTTTGGCTAGGATAAAATCCATTCCGTAACCACAACAAATCGGATTAAGAGGATTGCATAACAGAATAAGCATTTTTTCGAAATTATTTTTTTATTTAATTTTGGAAACTGATAGAAACAAATGAAATGTAGTAGGACCTAGCATAA
>JAQGCC010002306.1:0-18991 GCA_034698905.1 Xestoiulus laeticollis | reverse complement strand
ATTGTACCTTTACCTCTCCCTAAACTGAACCGTGCAATCAGAATTAGGGGAATTCCCCTAGCATGGAAATTTGATGGATTTACCTGTCTTGAGGCTATATCCACACAAAGGAAAATAGACTTTAGCCTCAGCAGTTATTCTCATCCAATCAGTTTTCACAGTCTGAAGTTATTTATAAGTGTACATTGATCTCCAATTTATTTTTTCCGAATTTATGCATGAAAGTGTTTGCTTCTGCATTATCAGTTCCGTTTTTCTTTCTTTTTGCTTGGTAAAGGAGACGTTTTTACATCATTTTGCTATCTTACACAGATGTCTGAAATAAACAGAAAAACGAAAAAACGGAGAGAACCGAATCTTCAGGAAAAATACAAAGAATTCTTTTATACAGTCTATAAACTCCCTTCATATGTATATTTCCAAATTTCTCTCTATAATGAACACGGTCCCATGAGTGTTCAGAATAGAGAGAATCCACTGTATACCATATATGCAATATACTGATACATACATGTATAAAAAGTTTTTGCATTTTTTAAAAGTTAATTAAATGCCAAAAAAATGAAATGTTTTGAAATTAAGCTAAAATACGTCATTGCACGAGTAGAAAACGTGTTGTATATACTACGAGCGTATATATATTTATAAATTATTTAGGTTAACATTTGCTTAAAAATCGAGTTTTTTTAAAAAACTAGTTTTTCCGTATGCTAAAGTTGATTAAAACTTTCACTTCCGTCAATGATGAAACGTTTCATTAAAATGAATATGAATTTAAATTTTTTAGTATTCTATGCGGAACTATTTGGTAACGCTGTGTTAATTTAATAGTTTTCAATACGGAACATGCAGATAATGCACGCATATAGCCTGTTCTTTTTATTATGATAATGTAACAATTACTTTTAAATACCTGGGGCGGGAATAAAAGCATCATAGATCTAATTGCTAAGAACTTTTAAATGAAACGCGACTTTGAGTAATACGTAAATGTATTTTACTTTTTCAATGTTTACAACTGTAAATTTTATTAAATTTAATTAAGATAATCTTTCTTTTGGTATCAAAATACAATTATATATAAAACCGACGCCATACTATCTTTGATATCCCATATCTAAAATTCTTTTACAACTAAACAATTGAATATTTGATGCACTGATGACAGTTTTACTATAGCGCCATCATGCCTATAGCTTTTTTGTTCATTGTCATACATCAACTGCATGTGATTCATTGTCACACATCAACTGCATGTGACTCATTCTTAACTTTTGTCGAGTCTTTGTCAACTACATGTATATATACTGTATATTTGTTAACATATGAACAGAAAGCAAATTGTTGATATTATGCAATTTTCTTGAGTAATTACCATATTTCCAATGCAAATCGAATGTGCGCCTTCCTAAAAAGTTTTAAATAAGGAAAAATCTCGATAAAACACATTCATTTTCGTTCTTAGAATATTAATAAATCGCGTATAGACGTGAAGTACGTGTATAGGCGAGCCTTTTAATATCACATTTGATAAACAACATTCAAAACTCGTAAAAAGTGAATCTTTTGCATAATCCTAGGTGGGATAAAATTCACCTTAACCCAACTCATGATGATATTTAATGATTAGAAATTGTTTATCGTTTCATGAACAAGATGTGAATCGTGTCCATGACCCGATTTTATACGCCAAATTAAAAAAAAGTGTACGTGCACAGGTGAACTATGTTATTTAAAAAAAGATAACGGATTAAGGTCAACCTGCATGCACTATACCAACAGGCCTCCAGGTTACTTGATTACAAAATTTCAAAGAACTTAGTTATATCGTTTGTAAACACGATTTAAAAAGGCAATCCTCGGTATTACGTAGAAATATTTTTGTCATCAAATATGCGGATTTTATATAAATGACATAAATAACTTACTTAAGGCTTGGCTGCGGAACATATATACTGTACATGTAGTTTTAGCACTTAATTATGATGTCTATATATGGTTGCAAATGTCACCAAACTGTCCTTTTACGTCCTTTGCGAACATTACGTTAAATGATGAAATAAGTGTCACATAAAATAAAGTAAGGGATAACATCATCAAGTGGTATGAAACGGACGATAAATTCTGAGATGAGTATGACCAATTTTACTACCCGAATAAAATTCGTTAAGGTACGATAACTGAACACTTCTGAATTTATTAAGAAAATTATTATATAAAAATTATAACATATCCAAGAAGACTATAACAAGGATAAATTAACATTTCACACCAGTTTAAAAGGGTATTAAACCACTAAAATATATGGAAATTTGATTTGCTAAAGGTATAATGTGTATAAATTCTAACAAACAAAAATGTATAAACAACATATAATTAAGCATCCATGGAAAATTAATAACATGGCTTATTGTGCTATAATTTCACCACAGACAAATAAGCACGTAGCCTGCTGCATTTTGTAAGGGAATTAATACAAAAAAAAAGGAATTGTCTGATAACAGTTATCTTGAACGATAAAGAAAGAAGTAAATACCTTTTCATCATAGTTGATTAGAATACAACATGACACAGTAATGGTTCATGTCACAGAGAACTATAGTCATATTAAATTAATAATAAAATTCACCTTTGAAATCCAGCTTATTTGATGGAGAAAAATCGTCTTGCTGCTCTGTCTAAAGCTCAGGTTGAATTCAAATTTAAAAAAGGGGTAATATGTGTCTCAATATGTGTCAATTGCAAATTCAAAAATATGAATATTTTAGTAATAATACAAAATGTGTAGATATTACCAAGTCACAATAGGGTACTCAAGTTCATCATCGTACATCTGAGATTTCGTATTATTTCGTAAACAAGCTCGTGCGTTCTAAAAATCGATTTTAAATTCTAAAAATCTATCACGTGCATTCCAAAAATCGATTTTAGAACGCACTTGATTACTCACGAGCCTGTTTACGAAATAATACGAAATCTCAGATGTACGATAATGAACTTGAGTACCCCTAATATTTAAATTCAGTTCAACAAAATGTTCTACAAAATTGTTTTATCAAATATGTTTCTATATACATAGCCTATATTTTGCTCTATAGCAAATATGTTTCTATATACATATACTTTGCTCTATAGCAAATATGTTTCTACTGTATACATTATACAAGTATTTGTTCTAACAAATATGTTTCCATATACTTCAAACATTGTTTTCTATATGCAAGTTTTCTTTGTATTCTAGCAAATGTGTTTTCAGTAAATGTATGTATTCCATTACAGCATAACAATTTTATTAAGAACACATTTTGAAGTTTGAACAGATGTTATGCGTTCCAGGACAAAGTAGTGTTCAAATATTTGTTGTTTTTTCGATCCCAATTCCTAAGTCACTTACAGTGTAATTATAAAAAATTCATGGTGCCAAGTGCTAAATTAACTTTCAAATGCATTCCATAGTGCAAATAGATAAAAATACAAACAATTTACCAGGTACCACATTAAACTAAATCTATGAAAAGTAGTAAATGAGGATTACAATATCTATTAATTTAATTAAAGCCTGACTCATCTCACAACTTGCTCAGCAAATATCCAACAATAAAATTTAACTATTGCTTTTTTCAAAATCAAACTGCAACATATGTGTAAGTCACACTCCAATGTTAATTAAACACGTGTTTGTTTGGGTAATTCCTGACAACATTAAGATGAGTTTTAGCTCAGTTTGGGAATACTTTTTTATACATGTTGAGCAATGTATATTCACCAAAGTTTCACATTTACTTTAGAACTAAACAAATCAAAAGCTCACAAGAAAAAGCTGAATCCTATATCCATTTACATGTTAATTACACATAAGACAGCATAAGCTAGCTTTCATTAAGCATGGTTGACAAATCCAAGGTCTTTTTTGCAGATAGTAGTGCTTGAAAAAACACCTTGGATCAATCTTGCATTGTAATATTTACTCAACTTTAGCATGACTAATTAAAATATTCCAGAGGATCATTAATATTTTACTTTTTATAAGGATCATAAGTTGTATCATCATTTCATGTGAACAGATTACTTTACTGAATGAGTTTGCAAATGTAAGAAATTTCTGCAACGCACTGGAAAAAAGCACAACGAGCTGAAATAAATTGCTTTTGCAACTGACACATAACTGGTCTAAAAATAATTCCCTAAAAGTAAACAAAAAATACACCTACTCATGTATTTTGAATATACAATTCACTAGACCATATACTTACAAACACACTATAAGCCTACTAACTTTCACTAAATTGACAGAAATACAATAAAGTTAGGACTTTATGTGACTCGTCGGAATTTTAGTACGAGGTTGCATGAAACTAATTATCGACCATAAACCTATGCACATAAGATATGGTGTAATATTTACGAAGAGGTATGTACACAATTGCCACGTATACACAAACGTGAAAAAGCTGCTAACATGGGAAAGATTGAAGTAATAAGACCAACACTGGGTGGAGTTGTGCAAGTGTGAACTCCTAGGTTTACCCATCTACTAATATACAAATACAATAGGTGTGGCTGTGGGATACCTTTATACGTTATAAACACCATTAGTCTGCAAATGGAGAGATGTAGGGTAATATAACCAAAAATAGACATTAATCTTATTTTAATCTCCAATCAGTAGTTACATGTACATTTATATTTCAATGTCGAATTCCATGAAATATGCTTTGAAAGTTACTGATAAAACACGTAGTCACCATTCTGTATTTCTGAAATCATTCGAAATTTTGCCAAAAAAATTGGCTTCTAAAGTTCACAATTAAACACAAATTAAAATAAACATTGCTAAAATTTTGTACGAGTTTTATTTCCATGTTCCTTATACTTTTCCAGAGTAATTGTGACTTCCTGTCTTGCTATACTTTCTTTAAGTAACATGACAATGTTTATTGATTTCTTGTCTGCTGGATAACATACTGGACTTTCAAGTAATCTTATCATGAATTAGTTATCATAACAAATCGATTTTTTTAAGCCACACTAAAAAAACTTTACTTTACCAAAAAGAAATTGTCCCATTTTTACTTTCCTTTGCGTATTAATGCAAAAAAAAAAAATGACCCAGTCTTAAATAAAAATTCTAATTAAAGTAACCAGCCTTCAGAAGTCAATGACCTCATAAAGAGGTAACTTATAGGAAGAACAAGTTCATCTATGGACATCAATCGATTGAAAGTATATTTAAAAAATTGTCAACGAAGTGACCTCTAGTATTCCTGTTAAGTGCACGCAATTGAGCATGTTAAATGCTGTTCATGAACAAATATTCAATATGCAGTAGTCGTGCAAGTACAGTATTACATAATAGATGACCATATGGTTGGAAAACAGATATTCCATGAAACATAGAATTCTTTCATATCCATTATCAATGAGAGCTGGCACAATAATGCTATTGACAAGTTCTGGGCAATGTGACGACATTGATTACAAATAGTCTAAATATTGCATTTGGTGTACAAATGCCATGCTTTATACATAAACGTTAGGATTTCAACTATGAAATCATTTTTTTAATTCATATGAGTTCGAAGTTCGCACTACATGGACATGTATAGGGCCAAATACATAATTAAAAATATTTATTTATTGTACATGCTGGAAGAATGCAAACTTGTTTCGTGTCTATATGCATGTATGATATTCTGTAGCATGGTAATATATTTTATTTGTGCTAGTTAGAATATTTGCCAGTTTTAACAAATTTCATTCTGAAGTGTGATCGATCTCAAGTCCACTATGTCACATATGTAGCTTTAGCAATAAATGTAGTAGCTATCATTCTCCAACAGTCAGATTTAAAAATTGAATGATGACCTAAATTAAAAAATACCTTATGTTCATGTAATGTACTTTAAAATTTCACCAAAGTTGTATTATCAACGGATTTAACGAATCATACATGTATATTACAACATATTCTAAACAAGCTTTTGTCCTACGTGTAGAAGGTGGATTATTAATCTTCATTCGAAGGTAATCTAATCTGCATTGTTAACTTTTGTAGAATTGATCAACTTATCAGCACATAAACCTTGGTACGAAGCACGTAGATACGTTTTAAAAGAACCGATTATTGTATTGCAACAAAACGTTCACAATTTTACAAAGGATAACAAAATTGACAATATTTCAACTCTTTCAAACTAAATTGCATGACAACTGCTATACATTTGCAGTGTAAACAACATTGTTGCCAGGAGAAAAACTTTTATCAAATATAATTTCATGATAAGGACATACATTGATGTTTGTTTGTTAAGTGCCAATTTGCGCCAATAGTGTGTTATGCAACGTTATCGAAATAAATTAATGGATACTTGAACTATAGATTTTTATCGCTACATTAGATATTTTTTTTGCTACTGATAGTGATAACTTTTGTCATTATCTCACCCGGTGCGTGTTATTTCCAATACAGGCGTCAAGTATTGATGGCATAAAGGAAATAACTAGCCTGCGAATTGCAAAATCCCTTTGACACCAGCGGAAAAATAATAGGTGTACGTTTGAAACCCTTCAAAATGCCACACGCTGTTATGATACGCCTATTTAATGCAGCAAAATGTCCTTTATCGTCCAAGACCATAAATTAGGTTCTTTTGATAATTAGCAAAACTATGACAGCTGATCGATATTTTGTACATGTGTTTTCGCAGCAGAAAGTTGACGAACAGCATTTACGCATTGTAATTTCGTGGATTGTACATTCCGGCACATTGCCAACAAAAAAAAAAAAAAAAATAATAAAAACACACCATGCCATAATAATATTATTTGAATATTGTGTTTCCATGTGAATCTATGTCAAAGAGACCGTCACGTTCTTCCTATATCGTAAATAATATGCCAGAACACCAGGCAAAAACCATACGGTGGTCTTTCACAAATACATGAAACGTTATTTTTGTACGAATTCCCTTCGCTTAAACGTAAATTTTCCGTGCCAAATTTTACGCCGGTGTAATTCTCAAATTTCACCTCAAATAGAGCAAAAAGAGGGCAGAGAAAATATCGTTGAAGTATCTAACACCATGCAAAAACTATGCAAGACTTGCTGAAAATGGTGGTTAAACTTTCACCATCATTCAGTTTCCAAGGATATACATGTACATGAACTGTAGACGATTTCACGTTTTATTGTACAAAATCCAAATCAATGTTATAAGAACTTTATGAATACTGTACATACATATAAGCAGTATTACACTATCAGAATAACTTATAGAGTTTTGATTATGAGAAAACTATATGCTCTTTTGTATACAATTGTACAAAAGACCTTCCTAATTTATTTGTTAATATGCTTTTTTTATTTAAGCCACAAATATGTATACAGTAGAACCTGTTAAAGTGACCACTTCTGTATAGTGAACACTTTTCAAAAATTGGTTTTATAGTGCATATATGTATGTTTTCCTTCATAACAGTTCTCTGTATAGTGATCACCTGCTTACAATGACCGAATTTGGTCATATTTTGGGTGGTCACATTAGCAGGTTTTACTGTATGTACGTTATTCAGGTAGAGGCTTAGCTTAACAGTTTTTATTAAATCTTATGATGACACTAGTGTGTATATCATTCTGATTTACTAGCTTGCTATATATTTTAAAAGTTATAACAATGCACATGCATTTTATCATACAGGAAGCAGATTGGCTTAATTTTTTTTTTATAAACTTCTGATATGTATATATTGCAAACTTCGACTAATTTGTTAATATGATTTTAAGAGTTCAAAATATATAGGCCTATGAATGTTTGTAATATGCTACATTTGAAGGATTCATAAGTTTTTAATAGCCAGTTGAAACTTTCACACATTACTACAAAATTTAAACTTCATTATGCCATTATCCGTTCGTCTTTTCTGAATGTATCCAACGGATAAGAAAATACTAGTTCTAAAATGTATTTCCATAAAAAAGGTGAAAATTCCTCTCAACATTTTTATAAATTTCACAAATCGTGAGTAAATAAACCGAATTGCAAATAATGTACATTTCGCATTTCGAAAATGTATCGCCAAAGTGCAACTTGTTTAGGTTGATTTAGTTGATAAATTCTGGGGCCATTTACATTTATATTTGATAAATATAAACTATCCTGTAATATTTCCACAAAAAAACCTGATAAAATTCAACAACAGCCATGTTAATTGATTCAGATAAGACGAAATACGTTCATACTAAACTTTACTAATCTCATTAAAAATGTAAAAGAAAGAAATTTCATACAGTTGATATTTAGAAATAATAAACAGCTTACCTCGTAAATAAAATCCTGTTACTAACAAAATTCCCAGCTCGACTACCGTGGATGTATGCACACAGAAGCACAGAAACCTGACTGGCACGGAATCAATAATTTATCGTCGTTAACAAGCGGAGGTGGAAGACACAATGTTGTCAATTACGATGATAATTTTTTTTATATAGATATACGAAATAATGTTTTATCGTGCTTCCCCAAATGTTCAAACTAAGCTTATGGTACACGTGCTGCTACTCACGTCTCACCAGTACAAAACGAGAGCAGGTAATGACTGAAGGAAAACTCGTTTTCTTTTACTGACTGACCCTCAAGCGAGATATTGTAAGAGGGTGCCTTCTATAGGTTTGTTTCACTTCATATATCATCAACATTACAAAATCTCAAGTAATATAAAAATGTGGTGATAATGAGTGGGAATTCCCATATCTTAACTACATGCAATGTTTAAATGAATCAGTGCTTGGCAAAACTGTCTCATAATCGTTTAGTTGTTGAAAGAGCACAATATTATTGATTGTGCTAAATAAACTTTGATTTTAAGCTCCAGCTTTGGTTCAATATAATGTAAAGATTGAGCTCAATATTTGCTTCAAATAACGTAACGAGAAATTAAAAGCTGGCAAGTTTAGGTGCGTTAATTTTCTGGTCGAAATAAATATATTGATATCAGTAAAATCTTACTGATTTTCCTGAATTTTTCAGAATGACTATTATAAAAGTTTCCATCCAATTTCTCTTACAATTCCAAAACTTTCCAGGTAGCTATAGGTCTATGTGGGAACCCTGTTATAGATCATATTAAGCAATGCCTAAATCTATAAATTTAATATACATGCAAAGTATTATGAACATTTTGTAAATTAAATCCATGAAACACTTCAAATTTGTATACCAAACTCCAAATTATCTCCCAAAAATAGCTAAATGTACTTCTATATCTCTATAATATAACATGTACTACATGACAGGCAATTAAGTCCAACTTCTAAAAAATAATACAAATCAAATGATACTTCTCTATAATTTTTCAATGAAACTGCTTTAGGAACAGACTCATCCAACATCCTATTACCGCTTTATTTTTATTGTTATTTCATACTTAAATTCATCCTTGTGGTAAACGCGTTATATTATGCATATATGCATATATGCATATTTTTTTTATTTCCAGAACATTGGGTGTGGCAAACACGAACCGAATTTACAACAGAAAGCCAAACATGCTTTCCTTCGTGCCTAGCATAATTTCGGCATATTAAAATTAATGTAAAAATATCATAAATCCCGCAGAGCGGCTATTTATTTTCAAGGAAACTTTTGATTTTTTTTTACAAAATACAAGCAGTATTATCTAAATGCATATGAGATTGAGTAAATGTCAAGGGACCCCGGATAACACTGCCTTACTTTGGTTTCCAAAAAACGAAATATGAATACAGATTTTTTAATGTTTAACAAAAGCTTGTAAAGGTATATAAAGTACAATTTATTGAAGCAAGGAGAAGTTTAATAATCCTTTCAAATAGTCGGTGGGTTAATAAAGTTTTATTGGATCACATAATAACACGCAATAACTTATCTAATATTTCTGTGTAAGCCGATAATTTAGTTTATGAGGGCGACCTTGAGTGAGATCAATTCCATAAGGACTAATATTCTTTTTCATTATAAACGGACAAAATCCCAAATACAGTGGTGAATAAAATCCCATAAATAATCACAAACAAAATTAACTTAATTATGTATACAGTATTATATATTGCTCATGTGGCATTAGTTTTTAAGCTAAAGTTTATTTAAAAACCCGACGTTTCTCCCATCAGGGTTTCCTTATGTTTTAGAAAACAGGATACTTTGGTTAAACCAAGCCGGAACTAAACACTATACAATTTCCACAACCCTGAAGAAACCATACGTATAAAGTACTATTTCCACACTCCCAAAAAAGCCATATAATGATATAAAAAACTGGATTCTGTTTCCACAGTCCTGAAGACGTCAAAGGGAGCATCAAAAGTTAGGCTCCTTCACGTGAGCGTTGTTAAGCGCAAGCTAGCAACGCTTTTCCCACTTAATTAGATGCGCGCATGAACAGCGCATGCGCACATCTAATTACGCGGGGAAAAGCGTTGCCGGCTTGTGCTTAAGTTAATAACGCTCATGTGAAGGAGCCTGTTGAATAATGAAATAAACTTAGGCTGAAAGGCTTCTCTAGAAAACCATACAGCTGTATATCACTGTATACATGTACTAGCTGTACATGTACTGTCCATCAATATGACAATAGCATTACACCATATTGTATTCAGACCTAACAAACTATTTTAATCAAACGACTATCCCACCAATAGGGGTCGTGATAAGATAAGCAATATCCATTTTTATCGTTACCAGAGTGCTACTTTTATCTATTGAAACATGTAAACAGGCCAGTGAATCAGAAGATTTATATGAAACTTGTTGTCTGAGAGCTTATGTTTTATATTTAAACACAAACGAACATATGATAATGTATATACAGGGTGAGCTCATTCTTATTGGAATGTTTTAATACCCCAATATAAGTGTTGACCAATTAGCACTGAAGATGTATAGATGACCCTTTAATGGGGTCACAATACTAATTCTAATATAATGGGGAAGCTTACAATGTTCTAATAATACCTAACAGTGAAAGTAAATATTTACCAGCTATTTATAAGTGTGACGATAACTAATGTATGTATTAAAATCAATGTTATATTTCCTAGTTTAAAAAACAAAAATATTCAGTTAAGAAATACATGGTTAACACCATTATTTCATAAGTATCCTCTTTTTCATTAGATACAGTTCGTATGCCCTACATGTAGTGCACAGTACATGCTACATCATGTATACTGTGTTACGTACATGTACATGTATTATTTATGATTGTTGTTGATGGAAATTGCTCAACTATAAATGATCTTTGCACTTACAGTTTTAGGTTGGTGATCAAATTTTCAGGCAGTAATTTCACAGGATGCTTTTCAAATTTATTTTGAAATTAATTACAAAAACCAACTAGAAGTTAAGTCGGCATCAAAAAAATATAGAACAGCAGCAGTTCCTAACTAAACATAAAACCTAACTACATAATAGCATAAATAATGATAGTCACAATTTATTTTCCCTATTAAAAAAAATTAAATAAACACCACTCGAAATTATGGAAATTTGAATAAAATGGTTTCATTACAGGTAGAAATTTGTATAATATATTATAGACATTGTAACATATTTACATAATATACATGTATATATGCATGATTTTGAGGTACTACTGTGAATTTATTTTTTATAAATTCTTCTTAGCGGCTGGCAAAACATTTTGCAAAGGTCGTTGAGACCGAAATTATCTAAATAAAACAAACAATTTATCTATGAATATTAAACGAAATCTAAAATTCAGTTACTATACATAGGCTACATACTGCAATGCAAATGCGAAACCCCATGTAGAAATGGCTGAGTGAATTTCAAGCATGGCCCATTTTTGAAAAAAATCATACTATTTATACAAAATATATGTACGTTTGTAAACTCAAACTATTTTCAAGAATATTCACCTGAAAAAAAACTCCAGGAACTACTTAAAAACTAGAAAAAACCACCACCACATAGAAAACATGCTGGCATAACTGGGGTAGGAGGTGACCTGGATTCTTCTTTCCCAACAAAATTACAGTATAAAATAGTTCCAGGTGTCCGTATGTCCGTGCTTGGTATGTCCTGGTCAAGCAATACGCTTTATTCTAACCATTTTAATACATTGAAAAAAACAACAACTAGGATTTGAAAACAGAACGTCTGTAGTCACTCATTTTATACAAACTTGAATTTAAGACCATTATAATATGATGTAACTACATCATAGTGAATATTACAGAGATACCAAAATGCCATTGAACATTTTTTTGAAATATTATCGCAATTAGTCTCAAAAATGTACGTACTTATGTTCGGTCGATGGATGCAATCTATAATGCATTTACAGCGTATTGCAGCTATAACTATAATGTACATTAGTTTTTCCTCATACCACCTGTCATTGATTTTTGCTTATCTTAAAAAAGTGCCCTGCCCAAAATTCTAATTAAATATTAGAATGTTTATCGTTGTCGTGTGATCTTTATACAAATGGCTCATTACTAACATAGTTTTTACTTATTTTTTCCCACGTCACCTAAATTCAATTATATTTAGTTGTGTTAGAGAAGCACATGGGCAAATTTCTGATCTTTTATAAGTGCATTGAGTTTCGTTACCATGGCAAATATGATCCATACCAAACAAAACCGTATTATAATATATCATATAAAACGTAAAATACTAATAAATCAGTGAGCATTTGACAATCAATCAAATCCACATCTGGGTTAAGCATTCTTATATATATACATTATATGGATTTATTTATAGGTACTACATCAAAAATATAGGCCTAAACATATCCATTGTTCAAACATGGCATGCAAATAAAACTAAACAAAATAATGTCGGTTTAGTTAGTTGCATGTATTGTTCTCTGAATAGATGTTTGAATATAGCATTTGGTAACGTTACTTTAGCTTGTATGGGAGTAATTTTTATAGTATGTGCATGTATACGTGGCTCTTACAGAAACGAATTTTTTAATAGATTGATGTAAAAGTCACGGAACAATTAGCATTAACCACTTTTTATCCAACAAGATAATGAAAAAAAAAAAAAAGTCTAGCATACAATATTCTGAGTAAATGAACTCATTTATTAAGGAAATGCCAAATAGTAAGTTTTAGAAACACGTAATGAGCAAAAATTGTGCGACCTTGGGTTTTTCCCAAAATGAAATTTAAATTACGACATATCACTTAGGAAAAAGTAGGCCTACATACAGCAAATAATTATTTTTTTTACAAAAATTTCAGTTTAATAAAATTAAAGTGTACATGTACATTATATTAAATTCTAGTCCCTTTTTATCATTACATAAAAACCATCTCCAAATTATATGTTTAATACGTAATAAATAATTCCTGCGTTTAATCACAATTTAGTTTTTAAGTAGTGAAACTTAAAATTCAGCTTTTCTTTCCTTTAAAGTGCAACGCGTTAATTCAAGATATACAATGAAATAAAAAAAACATAAAAAAACGAATTGCAATATTATAATTGGTTCCCTGGCACTGAAGCATAACCAGGCTCAAGTGAAACAATAGGTACATATCTAAAGCTTCCTTAATGGTCATCAGACCAGAACATGCAATATTATTATGATCGAAATTTACAATAAGGCAACCAGTTTCTTTATAATTACACTTTCTCCATCCCCAAAGCTCGTAAATGTCAATCTTGCAGCAATTTACTTATAACAAGCAATGAAAGTAAACAAGTGATGAAATCGAATTTAAAATAATAACATGAAAATATTATCGTACCTATGATAAATATATGCATTATGTATAGAAAATAGGACTGTAATACGTTCATCTTCACTTGACTGAATGCTAATTAATGAAACTCACTGTGGCAGATGTTGCACCATCTATCTAATTAAAGAAGACAACCTTGCCTAAATAAAAATCCCCATAATCTTTAATCAGAAATTTCCAAGAAACCATGTTGCAAAATCTCATGTCCAGCAAAATTAACGCTTATCAAAAACCACTAGTCCAATGCAAAAGAGAAATGGTCTGAAAAATGTGAGTTTATCAGGTCATAAACACACTGCACGTGCCCGCTCAATCGTATATTGTGCTATATACAGTTTTGTTTAGCCCAAATATGAAACTTAAAATTCCATGAGAAACACGAATTCTTATATATTTGGACTTCCTGGTGTCATACAACTCAAAACAATAAAAATATTTTTTAAGAAAACTTATACATGCTTAGAAAATATATTAAATGCGGTAGTGTTATAGGTAACCTTTCCTGAAAAACTACTAAGTATAAACGAGTACATATAGTTATTAATCTGGGTTAGGCCTACTGATAGTTAAAAAAAGATGTTATCTTAAAGATGTTAATGTTGGCGTTAACTCATTTTAAGTTCGTTAATTGTTTATGAAATATTAATTAATTAAATCACAGTTGTTACATCAATTACAATTGGTTCTGTCATGTTGCCTCTAAACACTAGACTTGCTTGATTAAATTAAGTCCTGCGATCTTTTAATTTACAATTTACAGTGTCTAATTAAAAATTAACTTCAACGTTTAATTTACATTTTATCACCAATTTAAAAAACACCTTAAACTATTTGGGTGAAATTATAAATTCTGTTTTGGTTAGAAACTAATTCATGGAATTACAGAAGTTTATTGTTTACAAACATTGTATGTTGGGGGGACACTTTATTAATAATTATTTTTATCAGGATTTTATTTCAAGAGTTTAACTATCTGCTAACATATCCTTTTCTAAATTCACATAAATCATATCCATGCACAAAACAAATATATTATTTCAGAAAATAATGAAGGTTATTTGCAACTAATTCTAGCGAATTTAAGTTAAAAATATACCGTATTTAATTAACAGCATGTCTATTAGCCAGTTATCAAGAACTTCCTGGTATTAGCTAATAGTCAAATACAAAAACCTCATAAATGAAATACGTTGACATTTAACAATAAGGAAATTTAGAAACCACTTTGTTATGGTAACTGTTTCTAAGTCAACTTCAATAAATCGATTTAATTTTAACCTTATGAAACTTATTAAAGTCGAACATCTATACGTTTGTTAAATCTATAGAATGAGAAGTATACACAAGTGCATTTATCGAAATAAATCCAAAGGCTTGAAATACACTAAAGATCACCTACTAAAAGTAATTTTAAGGGAAAAAGTATTGCTTTAACTGGGAATAAAAAAATTCAAACATGTACAGCCATTTTGAGGTTTTCTATGCTAAAAAATCATATATTCTTCGCACACGTTTGTCCAACCCTATAGAAGTTGTAGAGAGTTGTCAAGGTAATACAAATCCAATATATCATCAGAATTATATATGACTTGTATGACCCAATAATGTTGTTTATTTGCGTTTCAGGAATCTTATACTCATGCAGCTACATAATAGCAAAATATTGAAGATCAATGATATATTTGACAAGCTTGTCTTCACAACTCGATGGTCCTTCGATATAACTATAATTTTGAGTGGAAATATAAGAACATTAAAAGGTGGATCATATTTCAAATGCACTTTCTTATTGATTAGCACTTTAGTTTATAAAAAATGAATGGAAATTGTACAATTGTTGGTTTTTGTCAGAATATCTATTTCAATGATCTATTTTCCTCACCCTCTCCTATCTTCTTCACCGTTACCATTTCGAAATTTATGACACTCAAGTCCTTAATGAAATAACTGTCCTTGGTCCTTGGACGTCGTTAAATGTGCTTAATCACCATACGTGTAATCTATTTAAGTGCTCATTATATACTTATACGCCCTCAAACAATGTATGAAATATACTGTATATTCTTATTAGCCTCGTTTCTTGTACAGCATGCCCATGAATTGCGATGAAATTTAGCTAGAATCAAATTGGATTCACTTCAATTTAATAGTGGCCTCAATTTTCCATGTTGTCATTTCTCATTATAGCTACAAGCTTGATTAACTTTTCAAAATTTTACAATGTCCAAAAATAATTTGTTGTTGTTGTAAATGACAACACAAAATACTCCAATATTTTAAGTGCAGAATCTGACTTTTGGAGCTTTATTATAAATCAAAACATAACATTTGAATGCGATCAATATCTCGGCCTTGATGACAAACACCGATATTTACCCCCGTTAAAGACCCATTTTCTATTCTACATTCATGTGCTGACATTTAGTCGTGACATAGAAATCTTTCTCCCCTTTTACATACATATTCTCTTATTTGAGAAAAATCAACTTAATGACTATCGTATACACATTCACCATAATAAGGTATACAACTTACGCCAAGTACCAAATGTGTGTCAGTAGGCCTTCGTGGTACAATAGGCTGCTGAAGAGAAATTTGGGCTTCGATAATACACAAACACATTTTTATTACTTTCACTTTACAGCGGCAACCCATTAAATCGAAGTGCTAATTTGGAGTTTTGAAGAATCCACAACCTATATGACACGACCATGAACTACAACGTATATAGCTTCATTGTATTTAGACAGCTTGAAAACTAACATGGGTAGTGCTTTTAAAAGGTGTACTTCTCCAAGATGACATATAGAAAAATAACAATATACGCTACTGGAACATCCTTCACCGTCACGTAGAGGTCAGAATTGTTATTATGGTTCTAGGAAAGTTCCTCACAAGGAAAACTTCGCATATACACATGTATAGCTAAACTTAATCTAACTTAACATAAAAGTTCATGAACTATCCTTCCAGATTATTGCCAAATACATATAAAGATATGCACTTGTATCCAGTCAAGTCTTATAACTACAATATACAGTGGAATTCGCTTATAACGATATTCAAGGGACATAAGAAATTAGATATCGGTATATCCGAACTTCGTCCGGATTTATGAAAAATAAAACGTACATGTAATAACAATAATAATGTATACATGTACACATAAATACAAGTTTTAAATTGATTTACATGCATTTATTAAATGCTTTGACTGAAAAAATCGTACAGAATAGTAATTAATAAAGCATTACATGGTTTAGGTAAATTTGCTGGAAATTAAGAAGAAATTTTTCACTTTTTAAAAAAAAAATAGTAAAACAGTTTATCTAAAACTGAAAAAATTATAAATCTACCAATATGGAGAAAACAATTATGCAATAAGAAAGATAAATTTTAAAGTTTGTATAGTTTTATAGTTCATGTACATGCATGTATTTCTAAATTTTCAAATTTAAACAAATATCAGCAGGGAAATACATGTACATGTATATAACTGTAATTATTAAATTTGACTTAAATTTAATATAAAATACGAACATTTTTTTATGTTTTGTTAGTAAAATTTTGTAATTACATATATTAGACTTACATGTACATGTATTATTACATGCACATTATATGCACATAGAAAATGGGTAAAGGATAAACAATTTCGGGAATTTGTTATAGGCAAATGAAATTAAGGACCATTTTTAGTTTCAAAATGGGATCGGTGGTTCCTTTACGATAACGTTATCGTAAAGGAACCAAAAATTGCTGAACATAAGATAACAGACCAACGGATTGCATATTGCTCAGAATCATACATGGTGTATCGCTGTACCCGGCATCGTTATAAAATTGCAATATATATAATGTACTTTAAGTTAGTTCCAAATTTTTAGATTTCACTGAAGTCAGATTAAGAAAATCTTTATTATCACTTCTGAGTAAATCATGATTTTCTTAAAAAAAAGTTGGTAAAATCTGGATTAAAAAACATGCATACTTTAACGGGAATTCCCCATAACTGCAACTACAGTAAACTGTGATATAAAATCTTCTTGAGAAACCTGTCCAGCCTGGGGCAATCTAAATTGCTCATCAGGAGGAGTGAAAAAAAAAGTTTCTACGAAGTACAAACCTATGTTACCCAAGTAACGTAAGCTTTCTCAGAAGATGAAAACAACTGGCACAAGGTTAAAACTCAATTTCATGGTTGGGGAAAATTTGACTTAAAAATTCTTCAGTATTTACAATGGGTATGGGTCATTATTTTTTTTCTGTATTCTTGCGGAGTTAACATGTCAAGGTAAAGTAAACCAGCAAACAATGCTATAAAATTTCGTATATGCTCATGTGTTCAACATCGTTCGAGTAATAAATCAGTTTTTTTAAATTTAGGCTTTAAAACAACGAAACCAACAATTTTACATTTGATAATTGCAATAGTTTGAGAAATATAATAGGCCTAAGATAATCAAAAAATGTGATAACAAAATTCTCCTAAATTGGCTCCAACATACCTGCCTTTTTAAGTTTTTTTTTCCAATGACAAACACTTTTCCATGACCTCCCTATTAAATTAGTGAAATTTCAAAAAATATGTCTTTCCATATGGGTAAAAAAAATTTTTAGTACACAATTTTAAAATAAATTTTGGAAATTTTGGATCACACAAATTTTTTTTTTTAACCATAGTATATTAGGAGTTTAAATTTATTCATGTCATTTAATAGTTGAACGAGCAGACACAAATATTTTGCTAAAAAATCATGTAAGAAACAACTAATAATGTTAATTTGTATTTCCATTAAATGAACTTAAAACGAGTTAAAAAGGTCATTCACCAGTAACAATATAAATATACAAGTAGACATGTAGATAATGGGCAAGCTTAGTAGGCATATGCCATCTCTTAGCATTTGTACTGTCTGCCTATGTAAAAATAAATGTAATATAGGTTTACTACATGTTGAATTTTTCTGGATTTTCAAAATAAATCACGTTTCCCTGATTATTCCAGGTCAATACAATGTTTGCCAGGTATATATGAATTACCCTGAATTATACTGTATTTTACATCTATCGATCTGACTTCAATATGTTTTAGTCCAATCACATTTAAGATTCATTTAATACTACGGACAGACTATGGAGTTAAAGGCCATTAAGCACTAAATGGCCTTTATCTTTTCTGCCTTTATCTTTACCTTTATCTTTGGGTGGACACACTGCATCTGTAAAATG